>RJWM01000041.1:0-194689 GCA_004363535.1 Dasyprocta punctata | reverse complement strand
AGGGGTAATCTAGCTCAGGCTGTTGCTCCTACACACAGGCCTCCCTTCCTGGCTGCTAGGCATAGCAAACTTGCGGCTCCCTACAATCCTTTACTTCTCTGTGATGTTCAATGAAATGGAGATGCTACATGGAGAACACTTGATATGTACTAGGTGTTTAATAAGTAGTATCTATTACTGGAGTACTGGAGTGCTTTCCTGTGTGTTTGGCATGATTTTTTTCCTAGTCCTGTGCTTCTCAAACTTATTGAGATTCCTATGAAATCTTGTTGAAATGTTAATTCTGCAGGTCCAGAATGGGGAGTGAGATTCTACACTTTGCCCGACCATGTGGTATTGGTGGCCCCAGGACAGTCATTTGAGTAACAAGGATCTATTGCATTTGATCAGTGATGGATTTCCCATGAGACAGGATATTGTTTTTAACAGATATGGCAAAGCCACCAGCCCACTTACACATTGTCCTTGATCTCATTAAAACATCAGGCAATTTAATAGAAATGAAAGGATGCTGGAAAGGGAATAATAATGAAAATAAATGCTCCAAGGCAAGGAAATACAGCCCACAGGAAACATGAAAGTAATTGCTCTTAAGATTGAGCAGGTCATGCTGAAAAGTCTTGGTTGGAAGAGTCAGAAGACATATCGATCAATCCTACATTGCTTCTTCCATCAACACCCCTAAATCTGGCTGCTGGTGTACAGATTAGGAGGCTCTCACTCCCAGAACCAGTCTGACACTTGCAGTACCCAGAGAGGGAGTCCAAAGCAAGGTGTCTCTCTGCTCTCCCTTTATTGCCAGACTAGCCATGTTTTTCCTGTTGGTGCTGCCCAGAATGATCAGATCCTAGGAATCACTGAATTCAGCCTCCTGTTTAACCGGGGTGGGAAACTGAGCCCCAGATGAAAAGACCTGTCCAATAGAATTAACAATGAAACAGTATGAGATGCACGTTTTCTTCCACATTTTAGTATCTCTGAAATCAGGATTGTTTTATTATTGGTGTCCCAGTTTGATAGGCAGTGTGTAGTCTTTCTCAGTGCTGTAAAAGATAGTATCAGCACATCTTAAAAATAGATGGATTCTTACATACCATGAAAGACAATATTAATGAGCCACGTCTCCTGTCTGCTTCCTCAGTGCTACTCTGCTGCACACTTTATGACAGAGTTATCCTGATGCTTTTAGAGGCAGCGTAGTGCAGTGGATAAGAGCATGGACTTTAGAGCCAAAGTGCTCACCTCATGCTAGCTATGTAACTTCTGTCCATTCAGTTTAATGCTCTGTAACTTGAGGATGACAAAAGTAATAACTACCTGGATAGTGTCCATGTGAGAGTGAGATGCATCAATCCATACAAATCAGCTGAAACAGTTGCTGGCAAATAGTAGGCACTCAATAAACATACTGTTGTTATTGATGACAGTCTCACTAAGTCATCCTGGAATCCTAACAGTGTCTGCACGTTAGCTTGGATAGAGTATTTCTTCCCCTGTGCGTGATATACAAATAAACACTCCTGAGAGCTCTTTTAAGCCCCAAGCAGTATTTTTGGGTGTCAGCATAATTCAATAATGACCATGGAGAGAATCTTGCATGTCTGTCCATGAAGAGTAATAAAAGCATAAATTGACGAAGATTTGTCTTGACTGATACAGATGTTGGCCTGTCTGCCAACAGAGCTGTTCCGATGAAATCCACGACAGCTTTGTGATTCTCCGTTAGGTGAACCCCATGATTCTGTTAAGTACTAATCTCACAATGGCAGGAAATTCTAACTAGATTGTGTTCGTTCTGAGACTTAATCAAATGAGACACAGTTTACCACACTGCCTTCCTTCACTTTACCAGCTGCTCTGCAGTTATCACTCATATTTGTTCCATTGCCTGACTGCCTGATACAGTCATCTTGAATGTAATGGACGTGGACATTTTTGTTCTTCATAATCTTAAATTCGCTCCCATCTTTTTTTTTTTCTCCACTTATGATCATTGTGTTTAGCAAGGTGAATTGGAAATCTGGGTGAAAGCTTTTCTACACCTCCTCCTTTATCAGGCAGGAAACAGTTTCACCTCCTCATCTCTCAGAGTGCTTATAATTGTCTTACACCACCGATCCCAGGCTACATTACTTTAGTTTATATGTTTATTTGCATTGTCTCCTTGCTTATGTGTATCCTTAGAGAAGGGATCTTGGCTTACTCTTTTTCATCATTCCACAGGTTCTTAACTAGTAGAAATTTATTGAATGGGTAACTTTTGGCTTTCTGAATGGATCTACTTTACTGAGTTGTCAGAGACTATAGAGATAAATAGATGACAGCTCATCTAAGTTCATGGTAATTTCCTCAGTTATCTACCCACAAAAGCTGAACAAGCGAATTCTCCTACAGTTTAGCAAATTTACCTAACTTCCATAAGTCATATTATGTAGCAATAATTGTACGTTCTGCTAAATGATAATACATGTGTTCAGACAGGTTTTTTTTTCAACACCGATTCTGTACAGATGCCTTTCTTCATTGCAACACAACACTTGACACCTGAAATTTAAAGGAGAAGAGGTTTGTTTTGGTTCATAGTTCCTGAGGCCTCAATCCATGTGTGGTCTGCCAGTTCCATGAGAAAAGCAGCATAGAGAAAGAGCCTTCCAAGGAGGAAATCTGCTTATGTGTTTTACCAGAGAAACAGATATAACACAAGGTATGCAAATGTATATGAAATTACAAGGTTGACTTAGGATGGTCAGCCGCAGAGTTGGATGATGAAGCACGCAGAGGGTGTCTGTACACTGGAGGCTGAAGGGTTCAGTCCAAGGTCTAGAACTCACTGCAATGTTCCGTGCAAGTCTGTATCAGGAGGCTGATGGGTCTGTGATGGAAGACCAAAGAGTCTATGTTAGAAGGCTGAAGGATCTAAGACAGAAGCAGAAGGGTCTGCGCTAGAAGCCAGGAGATGATGTCCAAGATGAAGGTGAAGACTGGAGCTCTTCTGAAGAACAAAAGCCAGTCCATCCTTCCTCATTTCCCTTTTATACCTTCTAGGTGATGAGTCATTCTACACTCTAGGGTGTAGAATTGCTGAGCCAACTTAGTTAAGCTTCTGAACTTCTCAAGTTGACACAGTAAGTCAACCACTACATCATGTCATGGCAGTTTAGGAAGCAGAGAGAGAAGGAAGGAGCCGGGGAGTGATACTCTTCCAGATATACCAGTCCACCACTGAGCAGTAGCCCCATGACCTGGTCATCTTCACCAAACACATGAGGCATTGGAGGGGACATACTAGATCTAAACCATAGCAACCAGAAACTTCACCCTGTACTGGCACCATAGCCAGTGAGGAAATCTGCTCTGTTTTCAGTAGGGGTGATGAAGACGCAATTTAAGGATAAGCTCCTGAAGAAAATTGGAGAGAGGATCCTGCTTGCGATTAGCTGGGGATAAGGAGCAGGCTCCATAGGGCTTTTGGTTCCAGGCTGTCTAGCAACCTCATGAATGGAACTTTGGCCCTCCAGAGTCCACAAAATGGGGTAGGCTTTTGGTGAACATATTTTTTTTTTTTTTTTGGTGAATATTACAAAAGGTTCTTTAGAATTCCTTCCATTCTTTGGAAGGAATTTACTTGACTTGTGATTGATTGGTCTTCATAAAAGACATTCCACTGATCAGTTGACATATGTTGGGAAGGATAGAACAATATGAAATTAAATTTTAAACAGCTATTTCTATTGGAAATGAACTCACAATTCAGTTCCTTGTGGATATTGTCTTGCTTCTGAGTCCCATGTTAACATTTTAAAGAAAGTGGATGTTAAAAGTTCATTCATTACTGAGGCACTTCATTGTCTTTTATTTATTTCTTTAACATAGGAAAGTGTGAACCACACATTCTGGTTCAGATTGAAACTTTGCATCAATTTAGAGTGAAAGGGAATGTTTCTAACTTGGAAAGTTGGGAAGAGGTGTGAACAGAGTAATAAATTAGGAAAAGTAGATAAAGTTCCAGCTTCAGACTGAGTCATTATCAGGTAACTTAAAATACAAAGCTTGAGGTATTAGAAATTTCCAGAATATAAATAAAAATCTCAGTACAAAGTAAAAAAACAACGGTTTTATTTTGGATTATCTAAATAACTTCCTTTCAGTTTTTATGGGGTACTTATAAATTGACTTTGCTTAAACTCCCTTTGTAGCAGTGCAAGGTGAGTAAATAATGAAAACACAGCCACTCTGCAGATTATTCTAAGCCTAAAACATATTTTTTACTGAGGCCTAAGACTCTTTTCCTAAGCTTAGACAAATATAAATTTCAACTACAGAGGAAGCGTATAGTTGTGTCCCAGTCCTTAGTTGTGTTTGTGAACACATCAACTCGGCGTATGGCAGGTGAAATGTGTAAATGGAGAGATCAGTTTTCAGAACATGGGAAACTTTTTGTACCCTTTTACAATGAGAGGTGGGGTGAGTCATGACTATATCTCCTGTTTCTCAATCTTTATCTCATCTCACTGTGTTCACAGCATTTATGTTATAGACTAACAACAGAGCGACTAAAAAGCAGCACAGCCTAAACTACAAGCCACAGATGAGCCTAAGACGACTGTTTTCTTCCTTTTTTTTTTTTTAAGTTCAAAATGAACTTTCACATCCATAATTCTCTGTCTCCCTTAATTCATAGTTGCTCTAGATCTTTGGCAGTTTATCACACAATCTTGATTTGTCTATTCCTTTTTTAAATTATCCACACATTAGTGACCTAGGAATGCCCTTCTTGATGGGTTGCGTCTAACTAGAAGGTGTCAAACTCCTATTGATAGGATCTGTTGAACTTGACAGCTTGGGTAGAGGGTGAGTATGAGAAGGAATAACTCTTAATTTCTTCTTCATTGCCTAGATGGCCTCATGGCATAGTTCTCTTTATTGTTCACATAACATGGGTTTATACTAGAATACTTGTACATTGATCTTTGACCTCTTAACAGAAGGGTGACTCACTCCTGCTTTAAGGAGCTCGGTCTTCACACCTGCTATTGCCTCGTAGCATCATGAGGGACAGAGAGCTTAGCTTATCATTAGCTGCTAAGTTCACAGGTATCCTCTACATGACTATAACCAGGAAGGTGGCAGCCCATCCAGTATAATCAGCTCCCCAGGTATCATAAGGATGTTGCCTTCTAAAGCATTTGGAAAGAAAATTTAACTTTAACCACCTTAGCAAGTGGTGGATTCTTCCATGCTGCAGCCCCTTATTTTGAGGAAATGAATGGTCCTGGGGGCATGCCGTGCACTGAAAAATTTTGGGTTTATTTGGTTTTTGAAGTTTCTGTGTCAGAAATGAAAAGAAAAATTGAATTAAGAAGAGAAACTTCATAAGTTTTAAACATAAATATCAAAATCAAGAGTTAACTTCAAATCATAGTAGAATTAGTAACTCTCAAGGGAATGACATTTAGTGGTAGAAGGATTACAAGGCAGGAATTAGAGCAAAAACAAATCAATCACAGTTTACTGTCTTTGGAAGAAATTCTGAAGGCCATTCCGTTGTAGGTGTTGTGAGAAGCCATCAGTCATCCCACAGGCTTTATTTTTTTGTTGAGGATGAAGCCACATGGTGGGGTTAGCTTGATCAGCCCAATCTCACTGACCACATTGGCTTTTTCTTAACCATTTGGCATGCCACAGAAGTAACGCCAGCCGTATGCTTGAAGAACTATTACCAAACTACCATATTTGGGTACAATTTGCAAAGTTAAATTTCATGGGCCCACATTCTGATGTCCTTTTTGAGCAGTGCCAAGATTTGAGTAGGAAAACATAGGCTTGTGTAATACACTGGTTTATGTAGAAAATTTTTAATACATCTTTTTCACTTTTCTTTTTTTTTACATTGCTTTTAAATGTTTCATTCACATTCCTATATATTAATGGGTTGCTTTTCAAAACCCAGCTCCTAATAATAACATTTCTTGTAAGGAAATTATATCTTTATTGATTTACTTTGCTGGAGCTTAATGGAGGTGTTGGAAGGTATTGTTTATTTTTTGCTCTAGGATAAGACAGCTGTAATCAGGACTAGTGTATATTAAAAATGTGAAATTAGCAAAACAGTTGAAAAATCAGAAAGTGCCTGATCTATGCATTTCATTAAACCCTACACCTGGCTTAAAATTTAGAAAGCGTTGAGTTATTTCTTTCAAAGTTTAAAAAATAGGGTAGCTTTAAAAAAATCAAAGCAGAAAAGCTAGTGGTTAGGTTTAAATTTTCTAAATCAAGCACCCATCGCTCAAGATTGTGGTCTGCTTAGAATTTCCTGCCTTTCCTGCATAAATTCAGCAGTCTTCAGAATAAATCTGCTAGAAGAAAAGGGAGAAATGAAGATAGCTCAATGTTAGAGAAAAAGAAAGGAATGTTTTACAAGGAAGCAACTGGGGAGGAATTTTAAAAAGGAGGAAGAATTAGGTGTCTAATAATGACCATCATAACAATAAGAAAGAATACTTTCCCAAAAGAAAATTGTAATGCTTATTGTTTTGATGAACAAAACCAAGAAACCTCAACCAAGAACGCTGATTCATTTTTCTTCCCTAAAGTAATCCAAAGGATTCTTTTCTGGATGGCATTATTGTGTTATATGAATAAGAAATTTGTTCAGTATTATATGAATACATTAAATTGATGAAAAAATCATCTTTAAATTTTATGAGATTTTTCATGCAATGAATAATTGGAGTTTTCCTAGCTACCTTACAGACTGTGCTACTTCCAGTTGTTGTTTTGTTCTTTTTTTTTTTTTTTGAGACTCTCAACAGGTAGTTATAAGAAAATAATTTTGAGTTTTGACACTGATCTCATTAATATTACTATGATATGGAGTATTAGTTGACAAATTCAAAGGCTCTGATAGGAAAAACCATTTTTGGTTGTATGTTTTAGTTAACATTCACGACGATTTTGTCTTGCTTGTGTTATTACTTAAAGTATTACTGACCCATATTAATGGGATCAAGACCAATACGTCATCTGTAAAGGAGAAGTTTTGCATCACTGAACAATAAAGCAAGACAGCATGGTTTGTGGAAAAGATTTAGAACTACATAGCACATTGCTTCACTTTCTGGAACATAGTTCATAGTGAATTACAATGAATGTATTCTTGAAGTTGTAGAGAATTATGAAGCATAAAGGCCAAGAAGATAATGATGGAGGATGATTGTTGAATAATTCTCCCCTTCATCCTAACACAAATATAGTACCCAGGTGTCACAGGACTGTCACATGGCTTCATGAGTTTGGAAAATATTTGAGAAAAGTCAAGTTTGCATGTCTTATATGTCACTAAATTTAAACGCTGTGCGCTTCAAACATTAGAGGGAAGGGAGAAAGGGGCCATTAAAATTAATTTGAATTAAAATTGGAGGAAAATGATAGACTTTGTAGAAATTTATATGCAGGATATGACAACCAAAAGGGAGTACTTCTAGTCGGATTTTGCTTTATACTTCATAAGGCCTGCCATTCATTCATTCATTCATTCATTCATTCGACAAATGTCCTGTATCATCTACTGTGAGCCACGTGTTTATTACTCAAGCACTTGGGATCCATTAGTAAAAGGATTAGTAAAAGGCAGATTTCTGCATTTTAGCTCAGATATCAGGGGAGGATATAGACAACAGATGGTAAACATAGTCAATGACTATCTTATTTACTATGTTAAAAAGTGATAATAGCCAAGGAAAGAGAAAAGTAGAATGGAATAAGAGTGATTTGGAGTATGTGTGGGACAGGCAGTGTGTGGGCAGTTGTCACAAGTTTGAATTCCTAGAAGAACCAATCCACATAAAGATCTTCCCTCCTCCCTTCCCTGCCCTGAATAAGTCTATTTTAAGTTATAAGCTAACTGCTTCCCAAAGAGGTTAAGCAACTTGCCCCAGATCAAACAGCTGGTAAGAGAGAAATCTGCTTACTCTGAAACATTTTTATCATACCCCGCTGCCTCCCTGCGCAGTGACTCACTGCTCCCCTGTTTCCCTTGCTTTCTGCCAGGATGTCTTTGGCCCCGATAGCTGATTTCAGGGTGGTGTGCTGCAGATGTTTTATTGGACTCAGACTTTTTCTAGGCCACTCAAGGTTCCAGTGCCAGACATAGTTCATTGCTGTAGTTATATCCTTGGGAATAGCAGCTTATAATAACTGGAAATTAGACATGCATGAGAGGGTAAGAAGGCTAGGATGAAAATGTTAAGATGAAGAAAGTAGGTTAGAGGACAGAGCTGTATCAGAGGTGAAGGGAGATAATTACTTAACAAGAAAATTGTGTCCAGGATTGGTGCTGAGGACAGTATATAAGGCATGAACCATAAAGGAAGAAAAGTAGCATGAACAGTGCTTCTTG
The DNA here is from genome assembly GCA_004363535.1 of Dasyprocta punctata. Taxonomy (NCBI): domain Eukaryota; kingdom Metazoa; phylum Chordata; class Mammalia; order Rodentia; family Dasyproctidae; genus Dasyprocta; species Dasyprocta punctata. The sequence continues at coordinate 186,291 of RJWM01000041.1, read as the reverse complement.
TAACTCACATGCAATATCTTATTCAGTCCTTGAACTCTAAAAGGTAAATTTGGTATCCCCATTTAATGGGTTAGTAAACTAAGGTTTTTAAAGTGGGTGAGTATAAGGTTTTAGAAGGTTGTGACTCACTTAGCAGTCACAGAGTGGGTTGAAAATTAAAACCTACATTCTCCAGCTGTACATCATCATTTTCTCTACATCTGAAAGTAAAAAGGTTAAAAGAAGCAAAAGGAACAAACATTACAATGTGTTTGCTTTGATGCCCTCCAGTTTTTTCTTGTCTACAAATTGAGTTCTAATTGAGTTCTGGTTTAAGAAATATTGATAGGGCGGAGGTCAGATTTATTTCCACCCTTGTCTACTAGCTTTGTGAAACAACCTTCTCCTTCCTGGAAACTATCTAACAATTACAGGTTGTTTTTGACGGTATGTTTTAGAGCTTCAACTTCTAGTTTGTGAACAATAATAGCTAATATTTTTGAAGCACTTGCTCTCTGCCAGACTGAATGCTGAATTTAATTAATTTAAGCTTAATAATATTCCTGTGAAGTAGGAACTATTATTTTTTATATTTTATAGATGAGAAAATTGAGATATAGAGAAATGAACACAGTGTCCCAAATAAATTTAAATCCAGTTACAATGCTATGCTGCTTGACAAATAAAAGATGAGACGTTAACATAAATTAATAATTTCCAGTGCTTTACTAGTAATCTGGTCATCACAACATCCCTGTGAGGCAAGGACTTCTAATATTATGATTTCATTTTACAGGTAGGAAAACTGAGGCATGGGAAGTTTAACTCAATTTGCCCATGATCACAGAGCTATCAAGTAGTGGAACCAACATTCCAATCTAGGCAAAATTGTGTCAGTTTTCAATAAAAATGCAGCTAAAAATTTTACATCCCAAATTTGAAAATCTGAAGTGTTGAGTGCATTTATGTTCAAATATTTCAGATTTTGGAACATTTCGGATTTCAGATTTCAGGTTTATGTATTAAGGTTACTCAGCTGGTAAGGTCTGTCTGTGTATAGTCTTTAAATTCTAAAAGCTGATTTAGTTTATACTGAAGAACTTAGAGTGGGTCAGTAGAATTTGACCATCTCTTCCATCCTATTGTGTGTAAGCTGAGGGCTATAAACTCTTGTTATTGAGTCACACTGAAAGCATGAATGCATAAAAATATAGTGTACTTAGAAACTGCCTGGTCTGCCTAAGCTATAGTTCGGAACACCCAGGGCTGTGATTTTTCATTTCATCCATAACATAGATCACTGTGTTTTGATGTGCCTGTAGGATTCCCAGATGGAGACATCAAGTCTAGCAGCCAGCATGGAGCAAGGCATTTGATGGAAAATGGGTCACACACTGCCCACATGGCTTTTCTTTCTGGCATCTAGTTTAGTAGAGAAGGCTCACCCAGGGATACCTTGTTTCAGAGAAAAATCCTTGAGAACATCTTCAGAGAATCTTTACTGTTCACTTCCCCATTTGGAATGGAGTTTCGTTTTTTCCTCGTTTTATTTTTAAGCTTGGTTTACGTGCTGATTGTTCCCTCTCCCCTTGTCCCATGATTGTGCGGCAGCTGTGTACTGAAGGTTCTACAGACCCTTTAAGGTTTATGATCTTACGAAACACAGCTGGATAGAAAGCTTTTCTTCTTATGCCTTCCCTTTGAAAGTTCACAAACGCCTAATCTCTTCTCTCTTGGTAGGACCATTAGGAGCAGACTCTAGTGCAAGTGAAGCAGACTCAGTGTCTGACAACACAATCGGGTGCACGGAAGTCATTCCATTTCAGGCTGGAGGGATTGTTTCCCAACCTTTTACTTAAAAGCAAATAAGCAGATGGATTGGAGGAAGGGAACAATAGACAAGGGCCCTCTGCAGACTGGAGAAAACACTCAGGATGGCCTCCCACCTCTGCCGGCCATGAGGTCCTTACATTCTGCTGATGATCTGCCTTCCTTCCAGTCTTGCAGAACAGTTGGAAGCCAAAGTGTGCTATGCCTGCTCTCTGCAGGAGATCCCTTCCAGCCCCCAACCTCAGAAGACACACCTGCAGGCAGCTTTAGTTGCTGCTGCATCTGTGGAGTTTAAGAACAGATAAAACAATCAATAGCAGATAAGTGCTGTCATGCTGCTTCAAATACAGAGAGAAAAAGTCTCTTTTAGGCCATTGAAGCAACTGTAAAAAAACAGAAAAGAAAGAGCGATGGTGTGGTGAGGCAGTCGCACAGCTGCTGACCATTTGGCCAACAGCTAGTGGTGGACCAATCAGGTAACCTGAGCAAGGACAGAAAAGGAAAAAACAAAATGAAGTCAAGTGGATTTTGGGTATCTGTGTAGGGAAAAAGGACTTTCCCTTGGCATTTTGATAAGTCTTAAATCGGGTTGAAATATTTGTTAAGATCATTGCAGAGATGATATTTTCTGTCTTCTGGTGTCCTCAGCATTGTAAGCTTTGTGCTGACTAAACTCTAACACAACTGCTCATTTAATCTGCAGAGCTGGGACTTCTCAGTCTTTCTGTCGTCAGATGGGAGAGGTTTTCATTTGCTATACCTCAGGTATATTAATGTGTACATGAAAGACCAAATCTGTGACACTCTTCCGCACTCCTGTTGGTACACTCCGCTCATCTCTCTCTGGACTGAAGGTCTTTGAGGCCCACGTTTGGGTGACATTCCATTCTTCGCAGCACGAGGGCCTGTGCTTCACTGCAATGGCCTGACCTTCTAGTGTGTAGCTCTCTGTCAGACTCTGTCTTCCCAGGCCTTGTTCACACCAATGGCCCTCTAATCCATGACTGTTCAGTGAGTGGCAAGCTGTCCACGAGGGGCATCTGGGCCAGTCAAACTGGAATTAAGGGAGAACAGATAATTTTGTTGACTCTCAGACAACTTTGTCAGCTATAGCTTTTTAAAAAATCTGGTTGGCAAGAGCATGCCTGGCATCCTTTCCAAATAAAGAGAAATGAAGTAGAGGAACATCTTTAATATTAAATTATATTTGTTTCATATGCAGGCATCCATCAGAGTATTTTTATATGGGTGCTTTTATAAATAAGAAATACAGTATCTGGTTTTGAATTATTCATTATTTTATATTTCTCTCCTTCACACCACTAGATTGCTTACAGTAAATGGGACCAATTAAGATTTTTTGATAACCTTGAACAGAAGGGAAATGAGCTCTTAACATTTTGCTCCTGTCTTATCAAAACCCCCAAAATTTGTAAAATCATTATGATCAATGAGAAACAATAGAGCTGATCCATCATAAATCAATACTTGCTAAGTGCTCATCAGACATTTGTGCTATGCCGTTGATTTTTCCCTTCAGGCAAAGCAAATTCATACATCTTCAGCTTTGAAGCATCCCCTGCTACAGCTCTGACCTTGCTAAAATGGAATCTGTGGATGTGTGTCTTACCCACAGACTGAGCATCTATGATCAATTTACCCAGTTGTCATTGTCAGTGCTGAGCCACAAATGGTGGCCTTGTCAAATGATTGTCTGGACATGATTCCCTGAATGTGGGGATCCTGTATTTAGGGCAGCTGAGTGAAGCAACACCATTTCTTCCCAGGAGTCCTGAAACATACTAAGGAAGCCCAGGGGGCTCCACAGTGAGCTAACAAGTCCCAAATCCCTTTTCGAGACACTGGAAACAATCCAATTAGAAGTAATAACCAACAGTTTTTTGAGTTCTCATTACACTTAATCCTTGCAATAGTCTTACAAGGCAGGGTTTATTAATCCCATTTTACAGGTGAAGAAACTGGGTCTTTGGGAGGCTAAATGTTAAGTTGAGAATCAGCTAAATTAGCCATGCTCTATTGGTGGACCAGTTTGGTTCACAGACCCTGTCTGGCTCCCCACTGACTTGCGATCTTGAGCAAATTTCTGTCGTCTGTCTACACCTCCATTTCTTCATCTATTTAAAAAGGTATGTTGTGAAGATTAAATAAAACAATGTGAATGGAGTACCTACTGTAATGTCTAACACAGGATCAACACTACTATTTTTGTTTAATTCTTGTTCTTAGATCCATAGGAAATCAGATGCCTCCTTTGGGTCGCCGAAGGAGTTCTGGCGAGGCCAGTTCTGACTTCAAAAAGTACACTAGGGTCAAGGATGACCTGGTGTGGGGACAGCTGTTCACTAGCAGAGAGGTCAGCACTGACCACAGGATTCAGGGGCTAAGCCACGTCTCCAGCAGCAGGATACTGAGGGGATGGGGGATGAATTTGTGATACCTTTCTGAAATGCAGTTGATTGTCAAAGTGAAGAATGAGGGGCAGAGTTCTCCGGCAACTGGAGATTTCTTGCCTGGGGAATGGAAGTGGTGCCCTTCCCTAAGATTCAGAGTAACAGGAGGAACCAACAGGCATGGCTGTGAGAGTTTGCAGGTTAATGATTCCAGCTGATAGATATGCACACAGGTGCATGTGTTGTGTTCAGGGAAATGCGGACAGTGGATGATTAGAAATGCCAACTGCAGCTCAGTAGAGGCTCAGGCTAGTGCTGAGGCATGCGTCTACAGAATAACTGAACACACTGATGCTGTGAACAAACCCAGACAGTCTAACAAGGGGGACAAGGAACACAAGTCTCAGGAATCCCAGCATTAAGGAAATCAGATGAACAAGAACATCAGTGAATGGAATAAGACAGTGGGATAGGTAGAGAAGGAAAGCATGTGGCTGAGGGTTTATATTAGTTTGTTTTGTTTAGGGAGGGGTAAAACCTCATTTTTTAGAATCAGTAAATGTTCAAATCTCCTCAAAAACAGAAAAACACAGCAGACCCATAAACCCATCACTCAGATTCAGCACATACCAAGATGTTGCCACTCTTCCTTTGTCTACCTCTCTTCATTTATCTGAGGTACTGTGAAACAGATCCAGTATAGCATAGCATGTAATTTCATCCCTCCCTACGTTAGCTGATATTCCTATAAATACTGACACTCCTCTGTGCAGCCACCATGGTATTATCACATCAAACATTTGCACTATCTCTTGGCCACATTTATTATTTAGTTCTTATTTGCAATTCTGTATCTGGGAGCTGTCTTTTGACACCTACTTTTTGTTTTTATAATCAGGACCTAAACAAGCCTCCTGTGCTGCCTAGGGTTGTTATGGCTCATAAGTCCTTTAATCCAGAGCAGTCTCTTCTTTTTTATGTTTCCTGACACTGGCTTGTTGAGCTTTTTACAACTGTCCTGCCCTACTTTCTAGGTTAGTCTTTTGCTTACATGTAGCATTATTTATCCAATTACCAGTCCAGTTATTTAAATGCAGGATGACCAAAAGTTACATATTTTTTTGTTAATTTTTATAAGATAATGTAATAGGAAGTATAAAAATAATGATTTTATTAAATTTATTCAATACAAGAATCAACTGCCCAAGCTACACTTGAGATAGTGTGTAAACCACCTGAGTGGTGCTCAGGATAAACTGTTACTTTGGAAGGATGTTTCTAAAATAAGTGTTTGGATGGGCATTGGAAATGGGAAATGGGGAGTAGAGATTAGGCTTGTCTGGGGAGGGCAGAATGGATAAATCCTTCAGTAGGCATCTGCTTCTTTTTATTTATTTGTTTATTTTTTTGGTAGCAGGGGTTAAACTCACAACCTCACATTTACTGTCTTCTGTTTCTTTATCCCAGAAAAAAAATCATTCTGTGTCACATAATAGGTACACTGGTGGATATTTTCACATAGGCGTATATGTGTGACTATATATACAAATATATGTGTATGAGTTTGATCCTGTGTCCCCCCAAAATCTCATGTAATCCTGTCATGGACGGGGCTGAGTCTGGCATTTGCAATTGGTTTGTTGTCTGGCACTGGGATTGGTGATGTGAGTGTTGCACCCGCCCAGGGATGGAGCCGACATACAGTGAAGGGTGAGAGGAAGGTGTGCCTGTCTTTCTCTCTTGTCAGTTCGTCTTGCTGTTTGGCGGCCACCAAGAATGGTTGTGCCGCCATGCCACACTGCTTGGAGCCAGCTAAATATAGACTGAAATGCCCGAGAACTGTAAGAAATAAACCTTTCCTCCCCTAATTTTTGGCGTCAGGTATTTTGTCTCAGCAACGAGTGAAAACTAACTAAGATAATATGTAAATGTGTATACATATATTTTTATATTTATGTAGGTATATATACACCTCTATGGCATACCATATATTGCTACCCTTGCAGACACACACACACACACACACATATTGCATTTTGATAGATTTTAGGAATACTGAGGGAAAGGTGCTAGGTTAAGTCAGGAGACTTGGATTGCAATCTGAACACTGGTGCCAACCTGCCCTCTTCCTTGACCTCTCTCATATGCACTGTAGTTATCAGAGTGGCTTTTCAACTGTAGCAGTGCAGTGGCTGGACTAGATCATTTCTCAGGTTCCTTCCAAGCCTATGTCTTGGTTACTTTTCCCTCGTTGCTGGGACAAAACACCCAACATCCAAAATTAGGGAAGGAAAGGTTTATTTAGCCTACAGTTTTTGGAAGTTTCAGTCAATAACCAACTGGCTCCAAGGCAGGGTGGCATGGCACTGAGGCAACACTTCAAGGCAGCAGCTGAGCAAAAGCAGCCAGAGGAAAAGGGGGCAAGAGCAATCTCCTCTCCTCCCTTATATTGTACACAGGACACCCCCTCCCCCCCGCCCAGGGTGGGTGTAGCATTCACAAATCTCCTTGCCTTCCTTTGCACAGGATGAGGATGTTTACAAAGTAAGACCCCTGGCTCCCTACTGAGTCTCTCAGTTAAACTTCTGACCTTCTCATATTGACACAATGACCAGGTAACTGCTTGTACTCTACACCCCAGGATGTAGAGCTGCTGCCTTACTTAATTAAGCTTCTAGATTTCTCAAGTTGACACAATGTATAAACCATAACACCTATGATTTATCTAAAATTGTTATCATTTTGTTTGATTTTTTTTTTAACCTGCTTGTATTACACCCCTTCCCAAAGTCTTATTGGATTCCTGTTTAACCTCAAGGATTATAAACCGGTCCTGGGATTCAAAGCCCTGATGCAGGGCTGTATCTTGCTGACTTGCCTTCCATCCTACCTTTTTGGTGCTACAGCCATCCCCATATGGCCAACAGAGTGACTCACCACCCTTCAGTTATGGGTCTGTGCTTAACCCCCAACATTTCCTCTCCAGGCCATATGCGTGATGTGCCCTCCATCTGGAATATCTTCCTCCTGTCCCTTCAGCCATAAGTTTATCTCAAAGTGTGCCCTTACTCCCTGCAGTCTGTCTTCTGTGCTGGACTCTGATTACCATTTGTTAAGCCCTTGTCCTGATCCAAGCTTAGTATTTTACAAACATCATATTTAATGTTGCACTGGCACATCGAACAAGGAAAAGGACTTCTTACCTTCATTTTGGAGTAGGATCAAACTGAATCTTATGAGTTAGGAAGCTCCCTGAACATCAATAGGAGGCTTCAGGTTAAGATTCCAGCTTGTTTTACTTGATCCCAGATCTCAGGCTCTTTCTGCTCCTCCAAACTACAAGATTCAGCACTTGGTATACTTTCTTACAGATTGTCCTTGTGCGTTAGCAGATTTATCATATGTTTATTATCTACTATAATCCAGGAAACTGCACAAATATTTGAAGACTGGTTGTATGTTTTACTTAATATAGTCTTTCCAGGATTTAACAGAGATAGCACACAAAGTAGAAATTCAACAAATATTAGTTGAGTTCAGCCGAAATGAATAGTCAACTTGGTTTATGTATATCTGGGAGTCAACAGACATGTTCTCATGCTAGCTGAATGAGCTGGTTACCTATTAGATGACTTCCAGCTCAATTGGGAGCCATTAGTGTATCAACTTGTCATTTGTTGAAACTGGCAAAAGATTACTTGGGTTTATTTTCATTCTTTGTCCTTAGGGTGGTTCCTGTTTTTCTTAAAACACATTTTAGATAATCTTTAGTGAAAACAGTTAAAAGTTAAAGAACCACAAGAGGTATTTGTGTAACAATAAATTTGCTTACTGTTTATGGACATTTATTTTTAACATAAATACCTAAAATTATAGGGGAATCATCACTGTTATCATGATCAAGATGTATTTAAGATGAACTTGGGCATGATTTTGTGCTGAGTATATAATAGAAAGATTCATTTATCTGTCTTGCAGGACCAGTGAACCTTTCCAAGAATCTAAATATTTTAGATAAATGAAATTATCCTACCAAGTACTAAGGCCTTTTATTTTAAACACAATTGATGAAAACATTTCTTAAGCAAAATAGATGAGAATAAATTTTTCATGCAATGTCATAAAATGTATTCAACAAATTAATTTAATAAACAAATATAGAATTTATTCAACAAATTAATTTAATAAACACTAGGGGTGTGCTGAGAGCCAGAGAGTGGCCCAGGTTCCAAAGATAAGACAGTGAATGAAACAAGAAGCTTCTCTCATGGAGCTTCCATGCTGGGGGGCTGCAAACAGCAAGTGAGCAAACAAATGAGAAAGATAACCTCAGGTACAGTGATTCTTGCAATGAAGAAACTCTAGCGGGAGACTAAGATAAGGAATCATTTGCTCTGATGGGGCCAGGGTAAAAAAGAGCCCCCCTTAATTAAGGTGGTTAGATAAGGCCTCCCTAAGAGGGACATTAGATCTCAGGCCAGAATAATAACTAATTTAAAGACTTGGAATAGAGCAAAGGCACTAAAATCAGGGGAACATACTGTGTTCCAGTGTGAGCTTGTTTATTGGGTTTGAAGTGCTCATGGGGTTTCCAAGAATTTATGCCAGATGGGCAGATGGGTGTGGAAACTAGGGGAATGGGAGAGTGATGCCATAGGAGATGAAGACTGGACAGCACTCAGGTTCCTGGAGATGATTAAACCATTGAACAGGACCATTGTTTAGAAGAACTGGTGTAGAGGTTGCTTCCTTCCTCTGGCACATCTATTCCTGACCATGGTAAACCCTCTGGAGCATTATTCTAAACACATAACAAATACTAGCTCATTTATTCCTCAACATAACCCCATTGTATAAGTATTATTATTCTCCTTCCATTTTGCAAATAAGAAAACTGGCACACAATGACACTAATTTCCCTAAGATTGAGCTGGGCGTCGTGGACACTTCTGTAATCCCAGCACTTGGGAGACTAAGGTAGGAGGATTGCTGTGAGTTCAAGTTCAGCCTGAGCTACAAAATGAGCTCAAGGCCAGTCTAAAATGAATAGAAGATCTTGTCTCAGAAAGACAACAACAAAAAAAATTTCCTTAAGATTGCACTTATTTAGGCATGTAAACCTCAGCAGCTTGATCACAGAGTCCATGATAGTAACACCTGTGCTACGCAGCCACCATGTTCACATGCTGACCATCAAGATGGAATACATGTGACACTGGAAAGACCTTAAGGAATGGGAAAAGCATAAGGAAAGGATTGAAGGGCATCAAATAAAGTTATAAGTTCATTGTCTTCTGCGAAGTAAAAGGAGCATCCAAGTGTGAGTTGCTCTCTTGAGTTTAGTGCTACATGGTTGCAGGTAACTACAGTTCTTGAAAGACTTCTTAGGGCAACTCTCATATAACTTTCTTAGGGTGTCCCTGGACTTTGTCCATTCTGGTGCTTTACACTCTCTCAGATTGCAAAAGAGAATGTGTCCGAAAAGTTCACCTCTTCCTTTTGTGTCTTATTCTCCTGGTCCCAAGGAGGAACTTGAGAGTAGTGGAATGGAGCTTAGGGTGTTTTCCTGAAGGAGCAAGCCTATAATTTCTTGGGATATTTAAGGAGAGGTTGAAGTGGCTTGATTTTGACCTGGAAATACATAGTAGAGCAATCACTCTGACTCCATCCTTGTGCACTTACCTCTTCCAGAGTATTTTTTGTTAACCATCCCCGAGTTCCTAAGACCTTCTCTGTTGTGGCAGTGCCAGGAAATTTGAATAATTATAAAAACCTTTAAAATGAAATATGAAAGAGGGAGCAAATTCTTCTGTAATGGCCTCAATTCCCATGTTAGTTGTTAACACCACTGAATGTGTGACCTTGTTTTTAATGGCATCATTATTTTCCTTCGTTATGCTCCTTCTCTGCTTCTTCCCATATTTAACTTTGCTCTTCTATGATCTGTTCTAAATTATGGTAGCATTGTTTATTGCTCCTTAATTATAAATCCTTGTGTTGTACTTTCTCCTGTTTTTCTTCCCCTTTCTTTTTTTATTATCTGATTTCTCCACTTTCTTTGATTGGATTTATTTTTATTGAACAAACTTTATTTTCTATCTCTTTATGCAACAAAAAATAATATCCTTTTTAAAGAAAAGTGCTTGAAAGTTTGAGAAAATTTTTAAAAATTAATTAATGGTAGTCAATATCTTGGAGTGCTTACAGTATGCCAGGTGCTGTAAGGTGTTAGTTAACTGATTGAGTCACACAGTTGCTCCTTGACATCATTTTCCTGATTGAAAAATTTGGCTTTGTTATTTCACAGAATGTGCTTTCCAAATGATTTGTATTATTTTACAATGTAAGTAAGTTAATTTTTCAAAAACTGGGGATTTCGCCTTTGTTTGCACATATTAGCCTATTTAAATGACATTCTGTTTGTTTGTCTTTTCTACAAATTGATTAAGAACACTGGTATATTTATTTTATTTTCCCACAAGTATAGATTAATACTTAATAAAAATGAAGGTAAATGTGGTTACTTCTTAATTCTGCAAATTCATTGTTCAGAAGATTACAGTAAACTCTACACTTGTATAAAGTTGAGAATAATAACTGCATTTTTAGTCAAGTGAAAAATTCCATAGGGATATTCTGTCTGTATTTAGTTTTCCAGGAGGATATTTTTCATGAACTGTAAATGTTAAATATAGTAAGTCCTGTCATAGAGAAAAATTGGGGATTCTAATCCATAGGAGGGCACACCTGTGCACAAATGTGCGTACACACAGGCACCTGTTGTCACAGAATTATGGTTGACCTACATAGCAGCTGCAAGGGAAGTAAGACTGTTTCAATCCACAGGAAACTTGAAATCAGATTTGCTCACACAGTGAGGTGAGGCCTGAGTGTCTTTAGTCACGTCTTGCTGGCCTAAACACTGGCCTTGCGGTTCTCTTGGCTGGCATACAGTCTGTAGAGATGACATTTCTCCCTGCCACTGTCAGATTGTAAACCACCACTGAGATTGCTGGCTTCTGGACATGTTGGGATGCCAGCTGGGCTTCCCATAGATTCTCCAGCCATCTGTACCTCTCTGAAACTTGGTATTTACTTTGAATGATTACAAAAAAATAAATAAATACGAATGGAAAAATTGAACCATGAGCAAATTTGGATTACAATTTAGACCATGATTCTGTACTAAAAAGAACCATTAAAAGCAAATCACAGGTTAGCAGTTTCATGGGGAAAAAGAAGATAGGTGAAATTTTTGGAACCAAACTTTAACAAACAAAATCTATTTGCCAGGCATGGTGGCACATGCCTGTAATGATAGCAATCTGGGAAACTGAGGCAGGATAATTAAAAGTTCAAGCCCATCCTGAGCAATTTAGTGACTTAGCAAAAGCATGTCTGGAAAAAAAATACAAAAAAAAAAGGGGGGGGCTGGGGATGTAGTTAAGTGTTAAAATTCCACATTCAGTTCCTAGCAACACACACACACACACACCTTTTAATTTATTTTAAAATCTGAAAACATTTTAAATCCTGAAGTTATTTTCTTTATTCTCTCATGAAAATAAGGTCATATCTGCTTAGTCATTAGACACAAAATAAACTAGGAGATGCTTAGATTGTGCAGTTTGGTTATATATCATTTTTCTGTGTATCATTTCTGAATCATGCAAAAGACAGGATGCATTGCAGTCCTTGCTAAGTGTAGGATAGAGTTAAGGAAACCTGAGTACACAGGGAGTAGTTGATTAACACATCCAGTTAATGAAACTTTACAACATAGCACTCTGGCTATTGTCAGTAAGCTTGCAAGGCTTCCAATTTCTATTCATTAGTTATTCTGTTTCCCTGGTTGCTTTACTCCTCCGCCCTCACACAACAGCAACATTATTAAAGGGTGGATTAAAACGGTGTCCAAGTTGATAAGAAGTAGTTATCTTCTGTTTCTGGATGTGTTTGTTACTTGAAAAAAAGTTTTAGGCTAACTGGAGTGAATAAGATTTGAATTGTAAATGAGTGCCTTGTCCCTTTTGTAGATAATTGTACTAAATGCTAATTTGTGGGCAACTAATGTGTTCTTGTGTTCACTGATAAGCTGTGTTGCTTGAAACAAATTTATAAAAAGAGACAAATCATTTCTCAGCAAAAATTCTTAGTGGAGTAAACTTGGTTCATATCTGGTTTTGTATGTGCACGCACACACACATTCCTGTGGCAGAAATCTCACCTGTTATCTTGTTGTGCCCAAACAGTATCATGGGTGGTTTATAAGCTGCTCTCTTTCTTGAAATTCATTTGCCACATTAGGGTTGAGATGTACCCTTTGGCTAGGTTAGGAAGAATTCCTTCAACTTTTTCTATAAAGGGTCTGATAACAGTGGTGCCTTGGTTCAGGAACGCAATTCTCTCCACAATTCTGGTCACAGACTGAACTGGGTGAAAACTGAATCAAATTTCCCCTTGAGGTCAGCATTGAATCTAACCACTGATTTTGATTTGGTTCTTGCCCAACTTGGTTTGCATCCAGAACCATAGAAAAAATCAAGTTCATGAACTGAGGCACCAGTGCATTTGGTTTGAATTTGCAAGTCATATGGTTTCTGCCACAACTATTTACCTCTCTTTTGCTGACCAAAAGTAATATGCAAATGAGGGAGCAGGAGTGTGTTCCAATAAATCTTTATTTATAAGTTTCAGAATTAGATATTTATATAATTTTCACATACCATCAAATACTGTTGCTTGATTTTCTTATAAAAATTTAATTTACTGTATTGAATGATTCATTGATTGATTGATAAAACTGGAGGACCTTACCAAAAGCAGACTTTTGGCAGATTGGCTCAGAAACCCTAGTTGCAGACCCTTGAGTTAAATCTTTCCTTTTTTCTGTCCGTGTTCATTTCTCCTTAGATCTCTTCTTTTTCCAGCTCTAAACTCAAACTCAAGGCTTGGGAGGTGGCTCAGTGGTAGAATGCTTGCCTAATATTCAAGAGACCCTGGAATCAATCCCCAATACTATAAAAATGGATAAAATTGACAAGTAAAGAAAAGAAAAGTAAAATAGAGCCATTTATCCACTGAAATCCAGAGCTGCTTCCAGTATCTCTTGGTGGTGAATTCTGTGACTACATGGAGGCCTTGACTAGGTAGTATTATTCTTCCTGTGGGGGATGGGGAGTGGATATCAAAGGGTTTTTTTTTGTTTTGTTTTGTTTTTTGTTTTTTCCTTAAAAAGAGTAGGGAAAACACTAGATTACACATTTAGAATCTGATGCTCCTTCTGTGGCTGCCTCCCCCTTCAGGAAATTCAGAAACTATAATTTTGCAAATGGAAAAGTTCATGATTATATATGTGTGAATAGGTGTAACATTTGTAACCCATCTATTCTGTTGGGGTTTTTTAAATTTTTTTTTTAAAAAGCAGATCAATTGTGAAAAGACAACAGACGTTGACTATAGTGTTACTGGGCTCTGCTGCCTTTCTGTTTGGTCTAAGTTCTTTCTAATGAGAAAAAAGCCAAAATGGGAGTCATCTCTCATTGTCCTCAGGCACTAGTTAGTAAGCCATCTCTGGTAATTTAGCGGGTTCTGTATGTTCCTTTGTCCTACATAACCTCATAATTACTAATCTTTTGAACTTCTAGTTTTGGAATAAATTGAATCTTATTCACTGGGTTCCCATATATTATTTTATCGAGGTTGAAGAAATTAATATATAACCTCTTTGGCTAGAACTTCAGACACTTGGAAATGCCTTTGATATTTGATCAGCATAGAAACAAAGTAAATTTTAACTCTGTGTGTCCTTTCCTAGGAATACTCTAATAAAATAGATCAAATTGTTCTTTTTTTCCCCCCACTACTAAAGAGCAAACCCAGGAGTGCTCTACCACTGAACAACGTCTTTGGTCCTTTTCATTTTTTATTTATTTTTTTGAGACAGAGTCTTACTAACTTGTGAGGTTGGCCACTGCATCAGCCTCCCAACTAGCCAGGATTACAGGCATGTGCCACCACATCCCACTAGAATTTTTCTTTTGTTAACTTATTTACTTTTTTGGATCTGCCTTTTTCATCTGGAGAAAGTGGTATATCACATGAAAGGGAATATTCTTAAAAATCTCATTTGCCTGTTGACCTGCTTCAGCATTAGTGGGAATAAGTTTTGAGATCATTTGAGATGAAAATCAGGGTTTGGCTGAAGAATTTCTTTCCACTTCATATCTAGGGAATGGCAGCAGGTTCTTGAGGCTTGTGGGTGAGTGAGTGGCCTTGGGTGCATGCATTTGGCTGCCGTGGGAGCAGGACTCACCCTGCATTATCTATCAATCCTTATCTATCAACTAATGAATGATGTATGTCATATAGTGAAATATTATTATTCAGCCATAAAAATGAAGTATGAAAAAACTGCTCTAACATGGATAAACCTTGAAAACATTGTGTAAAGTGAAAAAAACAGATAGGAAAGACCATATATTACAAGAGTCCATTTATATGAAATGTCCATAGTGTATTAATCTATGCAGAGAGGAAGTGGGTTAGTGGCTGCCCAAGATGAAGGAGAGAGTGAGTAGTGACTGCAAATGGGTTCACTTGGGGGTGATGAAAATGTTTTAAAACTAGATGGTGGTGATAACTTCTTCACTATTCTATGAATATTCCAAAAACTACTGACTCTCAAAAGGGTGAATTTTTTGCTATGTGCAATACTCAGTAAAACTGCTAAAACATGAGTTCAAAAATAGAAAAGTTACATGTTACTATGGTTTTGTCATCATTGAAATTTAGTCTCAGCATAACAGAATTTGTATAGTTTGCAGTACATATTTTAAATTATTTATTTACTTGTCCAGTCGTTCTAGTCTTTGCTACTGGCAGGTATTGTCTGAAAACCTTAATTCCTGGCCTCTGGCTAGCAAATGAGTTTATTATTCTATATAAGGTGATTCTAGTTATTTCCAAATATAATCAGGTCCCATTTAGCAGATGAATACTCTGTGGTTACAAAGGACTGAAACTAAAAAACGAAAGTACTTGGTCAGAGATCTGAATTTTCTTCCCTAACAATAAACATTTAACTCTGTAAGCTTCTGAATGCATGACACTATGGCCAAAATATAGCCTAAGAGATTTGTGGTTTGTACAGATTTGCCTTTGGGGAAGTTTAAGAGGAAAGAACCTAACCTGGGCACCCCACTATGACACCTTACACCTTCTCCGTCCTCAAAGAAGGAGAGGAGAACAAGAGCCCATTTGCCACCCATCTTTGTTTTCTTCATGTGACAGCTGAAGATAAAAAGTCCTTTAACCCAAATATCATCTGGTATATCTGCCTTAGGAAAGACAAAACGTAGATCAGGTGGTCCACAAGTTTGAAGCATTTCTTTAGCTGAATACAAAAAGATACTTGTGGTTTAAAATAAACTGAGCCATGACTCTTGGAATGGGAAGAATGCTCTCTAGACCCAGGAAGGGATTATTATAGGAGAAGCAGCAGTTGTTTGTGGCAGGAGAAATTATTCAGAAGATTGCTATTTCTGCAATTCTGGGATGCTCCAGCTGCATAAATTGGAACTGATAACTCAGTCAGTAGCCCATCTGTTTCTAAAAAAGCCCAAAGAGAAATGGAAAAAATGGCTCTCAGAACAGCAGCGGTAATGTGGTATAGGCTGAGATACACAGGCAACAGTTGCTGGTAGCTTTCCTCTCTTGATTTTCCAAGTAGTGCAATTGGAATCAGAATTCTACCAGTTTGTTTTACACAATGATTTATCAATCACAGTATTGATAACTTTCAGTTCAGTTTGGTGAATATTTAATGATGAAGATGAGGATTAAGAAAATGATTGTATTTTGAAAAGAAACTGGTTGGATTCAATCATTTGAGCTCAGGAAGAAGAAAGACAGAAACACTTAGAGCAGTATAGTTGTATGATATAGCTGAGAAAATGTGGGATTTAAAGTTAGAAATATCTGAGTTGTTCTTCCAGATCCAGCTCTTACTGGCTATGTGCTTGTAGATAAGAACATCATTGTGTGACCTCTGAGTCCTCAGATGTTAAAATACTGATTTCATTAGGCCATGAGAATTAAATGAAATAATGTCATAAAAACTCCAGGCTTTTATGTGTTCCACAAATGTTTCTGAGGCTTGTATGATTAGCTTTATGCTGTATTCTGAGACATGATTAACTCTTAGGTCCAGTTTGAATTTTCTGGAATCTGTGGTCATTGGAGATATGTGTTTCCAAACTCTTCAGCAGTTAGAAAACAGATTATGTTCAAGTGAGTCAATAGAAAGTGAATTGAACAACATTGTCCATAAGTCTCTGAATTTTAATATTGGATTTGGAAGATCATTTTTCAGGAATGAAACTGTAGCTTAAGGAGTATTTTCCTCAGGACCCAACATATGCATGACTTTTAATAATATAAGCCTAAAAGAGGATAAATGAAAATTGGCCTTACATGAAGATGAGGTGAGCGAAGATGCGCAAAGCTGCACATCAGGTGGTCAGAGGCTGCCAGTTGTGTCTGAGCTGGGCCCTGAAGGATGCCACATATTTGTTCCTTAACTTTTAAATTTTTAATACGTTGAAAAAGAAAAGACATACCAAATTGGAATGAATATTGTTCCACGCTCTCTGAAATACTGGGTTATTGCTGCCTCACATTTGGGGAGAGAGTGTTTCCTCCACCAGGGTTCCTGATTTGCATACACTCTCTGACTCATCTTCCCTGCAGGTCATTTAATTGAGTATAACTCAGGAGCTAGCTGGGATCCCTGAGAAGATTTTTGTTTTAATATCTGCACAGAAAGTTCTTCCTTAACCTGAAAGTGTATGGCAGACAAATAATACCTTCATGAACTCATCATTCTAACCTCAGCAATTTGTACTATCAAAAATCAGTTTCTTCTTGTAACATCGACATTCAACTTCCCTTTGTTTTACTGGAGTTGGCCCACAGAACCAATGAACTATTTGATCTGCCCACTGAAATGTTTTAACAGGGTTTTTAAAAGAGCCAGGAATTGTCGGGAGATGAAAATTAGAGTATGGATTTTTTTGTTTTGTTTTTGTTTTGGAAGTACTGGGAATCAAACCCAGAAGCAGTCTATCATGGATCGAAATCCCCAGCTTTTTTTTTTTAATTTCGAGAAAGGGTCTCACTAAGTTATCACCCAGGTGGGACTTGAACTTGTGATCCTCCTGCCTCCTCCTTCCTCAGTACCTGGATTATAGGTGTCTGTCACTGGGCCCAGCTAGAATGCTGTTAAATTCATATTCTTGAGTCATATTTTCTAGCCTCTGCAGCTACTGTTATGAGAGTAAAAATAATGATCATATTAATATGCAATAAAATATTCATTTTATTCTGAAAAATTACATTGACCCCCAATTTTGGACAAAGTTCTATGTGTGCCATTGGGAGGTTGGGACAATTACAAGATTTTCTAGGCAAACAAATCTCATGTTCAGCAGGTATCTGATAGAATGGATCTGAAGTTTGGGAGATGATTCTTAGGTACCTAAACTTTTCCAACAGTCATGATCTATGAACATTTTAAACACATACGCATTTATGGATCATATAATATGTATATATACATACACATGGAGACATACATATAAAAACATATGAATGAACTTAACTATAATATAGTTTTAGTTATTTTTTGGGCAAAATGGATGAAGTCAACAGTTCTGGTTTTAATATATGAATATATTTGGTCAAAGACAGCAGACATGTTTTTAATTCAGTTGTTACTTATTATAAAAAGCCTGAGTTAGTTCAATGAATTAGGAGTTTATCCCAAGAATGAGAGTTAAATGAGATGCTATATTTTGATCAAAACATTTGAGAACTTCCCAGTACAGACACTATTTCCTAGCATGTATGACAGACTCTGGAAGGTGTTTCTTTTTTAAAAAAACTTATTCTCACTGTAGAGTCTTTGACAACCAAAAACCTCGCAGAGATAAACATCTATAATTGCTTGGTCTCTTTTTGTGCTGGGCTCACGTGTTATGTTCTCATTTAGACTCCTGACTTTGTAATCGGCTACCTTCATCTTCCCTAAATTCATACCACATTAGTGGGGTGAAGAGAGGTTGGAGGATTTGAGTCATTCATATGGGATGGGAAGGGATAGGTAAATAAATACGAATGTATGTTTTTAGTACAAGATCAGTGGGTTCTAAACAGTGAAAACATGGAGGTGTAAGTTAGCAGTTGTCAGTTGCAAAGTTGTAAAGGTGGCTGGTCTTTGCCTTTACATTTCCTAAGGTCCCTTGACTAACGACCCAGCCCTTTTAAAATTCCAAGAAGAGAAGCTATAGGTGTTAGATTTTGCTCAGAAACTGTAACAAAATTAAAAAAAAAAACTTGAAAAATCAGGACTTTTAGGTTTTCTAAAGTGAAATATCTAAAGTTTAATTTAGATATCTTCATTGTGAACCTGTAGTGTGGTTCCATGTCACCCTTGTGACTTCACTCTGTCATACTTGCTCTTTTATCTCTGGGACCCTTCCCTGCCTAGATAACTGTTGGGCCTAGGACACCCTTTTCCGTGGAGATACCTCCCAAGGCCTGAGTGATGATGTTAATAATAAAAATAACCAATTAAAGAATAAACGTAATTTTAGTGCTGAATTTTACAAAGTTACAGATGCTATCACGCCTATACAGTCCCATCCAAACTATTTTAATCTCTGATTTAAAAATGAGGAATTCAGCTGAGGATCTGACTCAGTGGTACAGTACTTGCCTTCCTTGCATTGGGAAGCCCTGGGTTCAATCCCTAGAGTCAAAAAAAAAAAAAAAAAAAAAAAACTTTGAAGCTAGAAAATAATAAGCAACCTACCTACCCAATGTTATACAACTAGTAGGTTAGCCTGGCTATGATTTTTGCCTACTTCAAGTCAATTCTTTGTTACCTCTCAAAGTTAACTCTTCAGTGAAATAATTCCACAATCTATACATATCTGCCACACCTTTGATTTCATGTGCTCTCATAACTTTAGCTACTTCCCATCATGTCCCATCACAGTTAATTAATTTTTTACTTTTGGTTTTCTAAATTGCAAAATTAATGTTATTCATAATGAAAAATTAGAAAATATAGGTAAGAAAATAAGAGAAAAGAACTTAACATGATCTGTGATCCCATATACTAGAGAAAAAGCCAATGTCAATCAAAAGGCTGTCTATGGTGTGATGCTATTTGAGTGATACTCTAGAGCAGGTAACACTGTCAAGGACAACAGGTTGCCAGTGACCGAGGTAGAAGTGGGAGAGGGTTGGACTACAGAGGGAGATAAAGGAAAATTTGGAGTAATAGAAGAGTTCTGTATCTTCACTGTGGTGTGCTTCAAGGACCGCATACTTTTTTTAAAACTCAAGAATGTATACAAAAATAGTGAATTTTACTATAGATAAGTTATGCTTCAGTAACATGACTGAAAAGATAGCCCCTGTTAACCTCTTGCTAGATATCTTTCCACACATTTTCCTATGAACATTTACTCCAAATCCACAGTCAAAAAAATAGTACACTTTATTATGTGTCATAATCTATTTTTACACTCAAAAAATGTACCAGAAGCGTGCTTTCTAATCAGTAATCATTCACCTCTATCATTAAAAATGAACATGATTATTTGAATGAGCTTATTATTAATTATTTAAATTAGCTTTGCTTGAATTTCCTTATAGCAGATCTTGTATAAGCTTTACTAGTGCATGTTCACTACACGCACAGACATAAAAAAATTTCCCAGAACATAGTTGCCTCAATTGAAAAATAGTGACACTAGCAAATTGCCTAGATAACCTCTTTGGAGACATTCTATTGTTAGACCGAGAATTATTAGGCAGTGAAAGACACACTAGACATTTTCCTTGACCTTGAATTGGACATACAGCTAGGGCAAGACCAGACTGTTGAAGGGAGCAGGAATGGGAGCTGTTTCTACTGTAGAGCTCCATTTGGACTGATGTTAAGTCTTTTATAACCTGATGTTTAAGAACAAACTGTTTTTCAAGTATTGCCAATGGAAATATTTACTCTATTTGAAACTTACTTTTTTGGGAGTATAATGAATGCTATTTCCTTTAAAAGGCACAATAAATATTTTCCTCCTGACCTCTAAAGGTAGATTGCAGAAAAGAAAATCGATTGTTTTCCTCATAAATTTAAATAGACGTATTACCTCTGTTTCCAGAATGACATCAGCTAGATCACTTTGCAAGCTAATGATATTTTTCCTGCCAGGCAGAGCACCTGATTTACCATTGTCGTGAAGTCACTGTGCTGTCTTGTTTTCCATCCATGCCGCATGCTTGAAGTATTGTGACACTTAATGTTTCCTATAATGAAAAATAAGAAAAATTTGACAAGGCTCATTGTTTACCATTACGCAGGGAAAGAGTTCTCCACAAATTGTGCTTGCTTTTTCCTAGGTCGTGCTGAATATGGCCAGCTGTCCTTGCCCCTCCAAAAGTTAACATGTTCTGTGCCACTTCCTCTCCCATGTGGGTTTTTATTTCTAAGTACATGCTGGTTTCATAAAAATCTTTCTGCCTGAAAGAGCTGGATTAGAATAGAAAACTGTTTTTTTTTAAATATGCAAGGTTCTCCAGTTTTTGGAAAGCCTTTTAGAACCTACGTAGGTTTTATTAACTACCTGTCCTATATCGTTATCCTGTGTTCCAGTGGTAGCTTTGTAGAAAGGGTCTGGACCCCTGGATTCTTCTTAGGTAAACTCATAGATGATTTTTTTTGGTAAATTAAAAAGTTAATAACTCTCTGTTGATCATGTTGCTAAAGGCTGGACACAATGCACTGGGCAAGGGAAGAAAATACAGCTGTTATCTGGCCTGGTAGGGACAATTCACTGTTCATTTGAATTTGTTGACTTTGTTTCTTTCTGGAATTACATATGATTTTCTGCTTGCTCTGATCACTACCTTAAAATAAACCTTAACTATTACCATGTTCACTCCTTGAAATGTTACGATTTGTGGCTGCTCAGCATTGGTATTCTATGCGTGGGCTTCCAGGAATGTCCTAGATTGGGTCTCCCTGGACAGGCAGATTCCATATAGCACTTGATAGAGTGCAACCACTCAGGAAATGAAGAGTGTCTTTTGTTGTCATTGCTGGTTTCAGCAATCTTGGAAGGATAATTTACTCTTCCAAGCTTCATTAGCTAAATGAAACTTAAGTCTTGCTCCTTTAGTTTGAGATGGGTCTGTTTTTTTTTTTCTTCTAATTACTATGTGTGTGATATCTCTTGGATTATCTTTCCCTGTTCATGATGTGAGGCTTTTATATCAACCTTATGATGATGTGGTCTCTGGTGGTGACCCATTAGGAAAGTGCATCACTACATCAGTCCTTTTGAATTTTCCTGCCCCTTGCTGTCCACTGCAAAGCCTGGTCTTCCTGTTGACCCACCACTAGACTCAGAAGGGGCTAAAAGTCTGTTTTTAAATCTGCTGTACGTTTTGATGCTTTGCCCTTTTTAGGTTTCATTTTGCCCAGGCCGGGGTGGGGTGGGGAGGGAGATGGGGTTAACTATAAGATTTCTCTTGCCTTACGTGATGTGATGGTGGTTTTGTGGGATATTTGTCCTTAGGTAGAATACCAGCCCAGAGTTTGGAATAAAATCATCATAATCACTCATGCCAGGCCAAAAACGACCCATTATAACGAACTGATCTTTCCCCGGAGTCAGAGACACAAATAGAACTGTTGCGAATGAGTATGGCAACAGGGAGCTTCAGCGTGGCTTGGCTGTGGACACTCTGCTTCTAAGATGAGCTGCACTGTGCCAAAGCTAACTCACATCAGTAACCGGGAGACAGGCTGCAGTAGAGGCTGCAGCTCCCGGACGCTGAAGGTTCCTCCGCCTCCCAAGCCTGCAGGAAAAGGGAGGTCTGTTTGACTTTATAGACATTTCATTGATTACACTGTCCCTACAACGTTTTCTTCTTCATTTTGGTTTTGGTAGCTATTTCGTGCGTTCGTGCGTCTGTGTGTGTGTGTGTGTGTGTGTGTGTGTGTGTGTGTGTGTGTCTGTGTCTGTGTGTGTGTGCGCGCTTGCTTGCTTGCGCGCTTCCTCTTCAGACAGCTACCTTGATTTTGCACCAAGTATCTTCCATGCTGGGGTAGCGTCCCTGCTCCCCCTGGTGGAAGACTTGAGCCACTAGGTTCAGAACACCTCGCATTGCAGGGAAGCAGGTGATTATAGCTGGGCAGTGCCAGAAGGTTCCTCAGCTTCTTGGTTTGAGGTCAGTCAGACAGCCATCAGCAGGGGGTGCTCTTTTGTTTGTTTGTTTGTTTATTGTACTGCTGAAGGCTTGGAAAGTCAACCAGCAACTACTAAATAAAATTCTGGCTTCATGGAGCTTGCATTTATTGTTAAAATATATCTGTGGCACAAATCTTTCAAAAAACATAATGTAAGACAACTTCCTCTCTTTCCATTAAAAGTAAGTCTTTTATTCTTGGAGTGCTGTACCTAAAACTCCCCAGTGTCTGTCTGTCTGTCTGTCTGTCTCTCTCTTTTTCTTTTCTTTTCTTTTCTTTTTTTGGTACTGGGAATTGAACTCACAACCTCACGCCTGCCAGACAGGCGCTTAGGCCAAATCCCCAGCCCTCCCCAGTGTCTCTTTATTGTACAAAAGAATTAAAAAATTCGGAAACGATAGTTATAAACCTTAGGCTATTTTTCCAGACATGAATTATACACATATGCCTGAAGAGACAGCCCCTGTGCAACCAGTGTCATCCTGAAAGAAAAGTGGGTGGGGAGGCACTGTCAAGGCCACGTTTAGGTACCTGCAAGTTTCTGAGCTGCTGTTATCTCAGCATTTTACTCACTACCTTTGCCATCCAATTGAAGTGCAGAGGGACTGCAAACAAAACATTACTTTTATCCGGATGTCCATCAGAAAGTCCATGAAAATAGGGACTGTATAAGCAAAGCTTTATTATGATGAAATGCAGGGGGAGGAGATGGAGAGCAGGGGAGAAGATTGTAAAAAGAATTAAGATGTGCTATGTCCATGTACCAACTCCCCATGATGAATGTAACCATTATGTACTGC
Organism: Dasyprocta punctata; assembly: GCA_004363535.1. Lineage (NCBI taxonomy): Eukaryota > Metazoa > Chordata > Mammalia > Rodentia > Dasyproctidae > Dasyprocta > Dasyprocta punctata. Next base: position 162,949 of record RJWM01000041.1, on the reverse strand, counting down.
AAAAATGTTCTAATAAAAATTTAAAAAAGAAAAACTCGACAGAAGTTGGACGTATTTTACCTTCACATTCTTGGTAAAAGTTCAAAGTGTGCAAGCAAAGAGCTGCTAATATCTGAGCTCAGCCCCAAATCAATGCTACTGAAACTACCGTTTGTTTTAGTCTTTCTTTCATTTCCTTTTTTTGAATTTATGGAAATCAAACAGTTTTACTTTTTATTATTTTTTTAACATCCACACAAAATATCAAGAAAAGAAATACTCCCTGTCACCCTACTACCCAGGATACCAGCGGTGTGTTAGATTATAAGGGACATGATGACCAGGAAGTCAGGACTCATGGACTGTACCATTAGCCAGCTAACAGTGGAATTTTCAAACTGTTCTAGAAATGAAAGAAAAAACCCAGAGGAACCACAACATTAAGATCCCTGTTATACATATACACTTGAGTCTCCCTCCATTTTATGAATGCTTCAAAGAAGGTTTTATTTGCATGTACCAGTTGAGAAACAGTGTTTGTAGAAAACAAATGACAGTAACATAAATTTGGCCACTCTGACTCAGAGATTTGCCTCACTTAATGTTGCAGCCTCCCTTTCTCTCTCTCTCTCTGTCTCTGTCTCTCTCTCTCTCTCTGTCTCTCTCTCTGTCTCTCTCTCTTTTGTGGTAAAAGCCATACGGCATAACATTTACCAACTATTTTTAAGTGTAGACGTCAGTGTACTTTAGTGTATGGATCACTTTTAAACAGTTATTTTGCCAGGAGAATAAAAGATCTCTTTGCTTCATAAATTTAACCACTTAACAGTTTACCCCAAGCGTTGCTTGAGCAGCACATTTGTTTCCGTACTGACTATTTTGAGGGTCACTCAGGCAGGTGTCATTTCAACTAGTCGATTCTTGTTTTGAATAAATTTGATACAATTTTCCTTTTTTATATTTCCTGTTAGCCTATTTAAAAATTAACGCAACTGAAATTTTTTTATTATCCTGGATTTAAATAATTGAACTGGTACGTGGTCAAACTGATTTTTTTGTAATTTTGATACCAGTTAGACATGATTCTATAGCAGATACAAAAGTCCAGGCTTAATATGACAAAGGAGAAACAGATTATGCAAAATTATGAGACTAGTAAGTGTGTTCTTAGGCATAGTTACCATGTGATCCTGTCTTCCACCTTTCTAGGTGGTAAGGTTTTTTTTTTTTTTTTTTTTTTTTTCTCCTGCGGCACCGGGGATTGAACTCACAACCTCCCACCTGCTAGGGCAGGCGCTTAAGCCGCTGAGCCAATCTCCCAGCCTTGGTTTTTTGAGGTAGGGTCGCCCTATGTAGCTCAGGCCGGCCTTGCGCTCACGTTGTAGCCCAAGCTGGCCTCGAACTCACAACGCTCCTCCTACCTCAGCCTCCCGAGTGCTGGGATTAAAGGCGTGCGCCACCACGCCTGGCTTGGTGGTAAGGTTCTTGACGGTAAGCATTATCTCATGTGCTTGTTTCTTTCGCAGCTCTCAGCCTAGCACCTTCCTTCCTCTAAGGTACTTCAAAGTAGTTTGATGCTTGAATGTTGCATGTTTTGATAAATAATCTCTTGATCCTTCAGTGCTTCCTGCCTTTACTATGGAAGACCGAGAGAGGTAGCACACAGTGCCAGGGCCCCAAAGATGCATCCTTTTCTTGAAGGGACCTTCCCAGCCCTGCAAAGTCACTAGCAGAAAAGACAACGGATAGGGTGGGCTTTATCCCAGAGCCAGGCCCAGTCTCTTGCACCTATTTTCAAGTGACTGCAAAACAAAGTTGCATCGAGGGATGGGAATCATTTTCGGCCTGGAGTGACCTAAACTTGTTGACTCAGGGAGCAAACAGTTTCTGCTTTTCCCTGAGGACTCAGCCTGTCAAGCCTTAGTCTGCTCATTTCGAAAAGCAAGACCAATCAATACAGATATTATTTAAGAAGGTACTGGGGAAGCTGATTCCACACAAGAGTATGGCATTTCTTGTCCCTGTCCCTGCTGCCTGCTATCCATTGACACTGCACAGAGACTTTTTTCATCAGGCTTTTGCTGTGCAGTTCCTGGGCTTTTTGAAAAGCTACCATTGTGTTTTGAGAAAGGGGCCTAACAGCAGATTAAAATCTAGTGTTATAATTGGAACCTTGTTTAGCAATGTAAGATTTCATAGAAAAATGTTCATACGAATATGCCTTTTTAGGAATATCAAAATTAAATTTCCTGTATCTTGTGAGTTCAAGTGGGTAGACCCTGTAAAATGAATTCTATCTCCTCTGCCTCACATCCTTTTGAGTTTGAGTGGAGTACACATAAATTACATGCTTCTTTTTGCAAATTGGTCCTCAGTTGTTTATGCACTAAGAATGTATTATAAAACTGGGACATCATTAATGTCTTTTTCCTAATAGTACCTGAACACAGTTTTGTTTTGCTTTTGTACTTCATCTGCTTAAGCCAAAAACTGCTGTGAAGGACAAAACTAATATGTGAGAGGTAGGACCAAGATGAATTCAGTGCTGAGGTCTAAATTATTCCCAGCTGAGTGGCCTTTTCACTAGAAGGACTTTTCAGGCAGTGTTCTGCGAAGAATGGTTTAAGCTACATCGCACCATCGAACACCACTCCTATCCTACCATGTACTGCTTGAAGGGTCCACGGAACCTGTACCTTTATCTCCCTGCTTTCCCAACTCCTGCAGCTGCCCAAATCAGAATGTTAATACTTGTCATATAAAAGGTATTTTCATTTTTTCTTTGACCCAGTCAAAATGATTGCACAAATTTTGATGACCATCCAGAAATTTCCTTTTGGGGGTCATGGACCTCTGGGACTATAGATTTGCTTGGAGAATCTTCTAGTTGTATTGAGTGAAAATCGAATCGTGTACAATATAAAAATGTAAATTGGCCAAACAACCTAAATCCTGGGAAATTTCATATTAATTTTAAATCTGTGAGACTTAGCTTTTATAGCCAGAACAAAATGTGAAGAAACTGACCTATGAAACTCAAATAATTGTGCACCTTTTTATCATCACAACAAAGTACTTCACTTTGTCTAAGGAGAAAGTTGACGAGGAGAGAAAGGCAGATTTTTAAATATACAGCTATTATAAATAGACATCTCAAGCGGTCATTCCTTTGTAAGATCATCCTGCACCACTTGGATTTAAGAATGATTAGTGGTAATTAGAAGAAGGTATTTTTAAAAATGCATTATGATCTGTTATTTTCAATTTTAGGTATCATGAAATTATACTGCTACTTCATTTTACTTTTTAAATAAAGCACTGTAAGTAAGCCTTTGTCATATTTTTCCCCTTGAATCTTCACTTCTATCTGATTTCTTTGTATCATATTATCTAAGTATATAGAATCTAAAAGTAAGATGTTATGGGTTTTTATTCCCTATCTGCTCTCTGAGGACATTAGTCTTGTTTCCTAAGCACTGGATCTTTAGCAGTATTCATGTTAGAGAGTTCAGCTTTGGTTTCGCTGTATTTTAGCCCTGATGGGTGGATGGAAAGCAAGAATAAGCCCACATCATTCTTGTATAATTTACTATTCTCTCCATTAAGTATCTCAGAAAAGGCTGCTGCCATAGCTGGGAAATACCATCTTGGAATTAGAGAGAAGTTTTGGATGGGCCAGACCTTCTCTGTGGCCTGACCGCATCTCTCATTGACAGCCCTCGATGCTTTTAAGTGTGAGGCTCTAGAGGCCTAGTTAGGATTCCAAAGTGAAATCACTTTAATTATAGTTGGTGCCCTCCTGTAATCTCATCACTCTAGGGGCTGATAAGGGAATTCAACCCAGTATAGCCAACCTAAGGACTTAGGGACCTTGTCTCAAAAAAATAATGGAAACAAATTTAAAAGAACCAATCCAGAGCCTTTCTGAGGGCAACAGGGCTCTGCATTCGATCCAGGCTGTGGTGTGAGGTGGATTTGGAGAGGAGCGAGATAGGAAGACAGGCAGAGGTAGAATGTGGAAAGACCGTGTATTAAGAGACAGTGGTTAAGCATGGAACTCAGTGGCAGAACTCTTCCCTTGCAACTGTGTGGTCTCAGGTTCCACCCTTTGTACCGGAATACAAAAAGAAACAGTGGCAGAAAACGTGGTGGAGAGCAGGACGTGGGAAGGGTATGTCCGGTCAAGGGTAGGTGAGATGAAGATAGTCCAGATGAACAATAAATTCATAAATTTGTGTTTGATTGGATCGAATAAAAGGCCTGAAAGGGAAGTTGGCATGACTGATTGCTGCCCCCAGTAAGTTAACTTTCTTTTTATTTGCTTCCTTCTTATTACCTACATTTCAGTAGATGCAGCGATCACAGGTGCACAGCCACTAGTTGCTATTTACTTATTGCATTCTTCTCACTCTTCTTATAGAGTGTTACTTAGTTTGTTTTTGAAGATAAATGCTTCATCATTACAGGGAGATATTTTAGGAAACTTGAGGACACAGTTTGTTATCTAAATTCTTACTAGTGATTTCTGAGGAAGGGAAAATACCTACACGAATATGCAGGTAGAAAACTGTTCCTGACTTTTCAGAAATTCGGTAAATCTATAATTTCACCATTGTATTGACTATGTGGCTTTAATATTCTTTGAGTTAATAGAAGCATCTATTGTCCTGTGTAGTTTTGTTTTTATTTTTTGAGTGCCGATCATTTTGAAGGCAGACTCTAGACCAGTGGTACCGAACCTATGCAAAGTGTGTATCGTTGAAAGCTCTAAAATGTTCACAGTGCTCTGGACTCTGCATTTGGTGTGTTTTGGAGATATTAGTAGTAATTTGGTCTTGAGATCCTAAAATAAGTGCTCCGGACTTGGGAGTCGGAAGTCTTGCATTCCCGTTTCTCAAGAATGATGCATAAAGAAAAGTATCTTAAAAACCAGATCATGCAATTCCCCTACTTAGCACCTTTCATTAACTTCTTACTACCCTCAAGAATAAAGTCCAGGTTCTTTAGAAAAATCTTGCCAGCTTTGGTCCTTGCTGTCTCTGTAATCTTGTCCTCTTTTTATTTCTTCCTTTTTGGTAGATTCCAGTCACACTTGTTCCAAGTTCCTGGAAAATCCTAGCTCCTTCCTGCTTAAAGGCTTTTGTTTTGTTTTGTTCTGTTTTGTTTTGTTTTGTTTTGCTTTGTTGTGTTTTATGTTTGCTGTTCCAGTCATGGAAATTCTCTTTCCCAGCTTTCTGCATGGCTGGAGGGCTCAGTTTAGCTGCCTCTCCTTGCACAAAGGTCTTCCCTGATGCCCACCTCAAACAGGCCTCCTGCTCATACTCTAATAATGTGGTGGCAGTTTCCTTGGAACACATGCCATCTAGGGTTATTTTGCGTTTTTATTGCTTACCTATTTATTGTCTTATCTTTATTATATACTTATTTATTGTCTTGATTTAGAAGTAGGTTATTTCTTCTTCTAAAATGATTGTTTCATTAAATAATGGCTCCTCAGTGGCAGGCCAGATTCCTGGCCTCTGTAGGTGTTCAATAAAAATGTTTTCATGAATAGAGTTTAAGGATGGATTCAGACCTGAAGCACAAAACTTGTGAATCTATGGATGTGAAGGAAAACATCATAGAAAAGAATCAACTTAATTTTCAACTTAATTTTAGAGTTCATTTGAGGCATAGAGAATCAAAGTATACCATTAAATGACAAAAGAAAAAAGGGAAGGAAGGGAGGGAGGAAATAGGGATGGAGGAAGGAGTATTTTGGGGAAAGAATCTAAAAGAACATTAGAACATGGTACCAGGTTAAATCACTTTTTAATGGCTACTTTTAGAGGAAAGAAAATGGGAAGAGGAGATTTGGAACATAAATAGTAAAACAAGAACTGGAAGAAGGATGAAAAAGAAAGAAGTGTCATCTGGACCAAGAAGCAGGGAAAGAAAACTGTGTAGACTCTAGGCACTTTAGGGGAGAGGAGGAGAGCTTGCCCTGCCCTATGAGACACTGGTCAGTAGAGTAACCACAGGCCAGGGCTCCGGGCCTGCACCTTGGGAAGGGAAACTGCTGTCAAGAGCTGCAGAGCTTCTGTCCACAGCAGTAGGTGAGGATAGCTATGGGCCAGGTGAAATCCAGCCAGAAGTTACTCACAGCCAAGAGGACCTTTGCTCCACACACTGTTTGATAAGCTACTGGTCTTTGTGATCTGGAAGCCCTCCTGTCATCTGCACAGTGAAATGGAAAACGGCACCACTCCTGGGGAATTATCTTATTTTTGTTAGAATGGCTGATAGCAGTACCCTAGATCCTGGGGTTAACTCAGGGGCCATCATGATAGAGCTTTTGGATGGGCAAAATTTGCTTTAAGACTCATCCAGGTTTCAACCTTGGTGAAGGAAATGATATTTAATACCACGTAAAACCAAAATGAATTATTCTCTAGGGAGTCGTCTGGTTGGCATTTCCTTTCTATTTTTCTTCCCTCATAGGCCAGCTCAGTTCTATTAAAAATTCTGTTAGCTAAATGTCAATGAGTTCAGCATGTCTCCTCTCTGCACCACACATTGAAACTTTCCTATAAAATACTGTTTTAATGTATTAGAGATAAGCAGAATTTTATTAATGTCAGCCCCATAGATCTACACACAACCCAGTACCCTGTCCGGGGCTACAGTTGCCAGGGTTGTTTTGTTATTATTATTCTTAGTTCTGGGTGATAAAATAGTTGGGAGACAGAACAATGAAAGGGGCTTACCTACTTAAACTAAATTCTTCCAGGATGAAGATTTGCATCTGGTGCTATGGGTATAGGGCTTCAGTAGGCCCCTCAGTTCCGTAAAAAATTGAATCTAGGCTTGAGTTTTCTTCTAGTTGTCAAAATGAATTAGCCAGTCTTGACTGTGCCAGCTTAGAAAATTTACTGGTTTATCACACAAAGGCATTTTACAGAAACCACACCAAAGTGTTTTGAGTTCCACGGGCCCTTTGTTTCCCCCATGATGAATTTTGCGGTGTTAATCCTGGCTTTGTTCTAAGAAGCTTCACTGGGCCATTAGCACCCTGTGGACTGACATTAACCGTGGGCAGTGTTGAGAGTGAACTCATTTGGGAAAGTAGAAAGGTTCAGAGTGGAAGTGGCCTTATCTTTTTTAGTACTCAACCATTTAAAAGTAACGATCATCATCTGTATTGCTCTGCCTTGGAAACAGCCAAGAAAGAAGCTTTAATGGAAAACTTTTAGATGGGTTCGGATGTCATAATCTGCCACTGAGTGAAACTATAACCAAGGCTCATCAAGGACACCCCAGGCCTTCTCAGCATTGGTGCAGGCACACTGTGTTCTGACTCACTCCTTAGTATCCTGAACAGATAAAGCTGGGCCCAGGCACAGCTGGGCTTTGGATGGAATTAGTAAAGAAAGCAAACCCAAACCTTACAAGAAAACCAGGTGTCTCAGCCCAGCAAGGGGCCCTAAAAAAGTATACCAGTGGTCTTTTTCAGACAGGAGAATCTGCTGTGGAATTCAGAGCCTTTACCTACTCTGGGCCCCAGAGGTCCCTGGTCCTCTTGGTTAGGCTCCATGATCTCATGAGTCTTCTGCCCTTTTTGTCGCTTGAATAGACACATTGCTTCTCAGGGAAGGAAAAATCAAGTGAGAAACTAAAAAGAGAGATGAAAAAAAGAAAGGAGAAGGGAAAATGGCTTTCCAAAGATTTATCAGTTGTCTTTAAGTGTGGACCTACCATATATGTATCTTTTTTATAAGAGGGTCTGTTTAGAAAACACGAAATGGCTTGCCTCTGTATAATTTGCAGTAGTTCTTAAGTTCTTGTTCAGTCTCTGTAGTACATTTCAGCTGCTTCTGAGTATCTGTAGCATCTCTCCGAGCTACGGTTTACTGGGTTTCACAGTTGATCTTCAGATCTCACCCACCCCCTTCAATCCAGGCCCTTTTGCAGAAGGCAGTGTTTTGCACCACAGCAGAACTTTCAGAAATAAGTTGTTTAATTCCTGAAATGTGTTCAGTCTGGTGTATTGACTAGCTGGAACCTGGTAGAGGCTCACTGGTTTTATGTTTCTCGGCTCGGCATATTAATTGTGTGGTGTTAAATCTCCTGTCTTCCCTAGGAACAGGAAGGCAAGGATCATTGTCTGTTTTGTTCATTTATATCTAAGTGCACAAAATAATGCCTGGCACATGATAAATCCTCTGAATGGGTTTTTTTTTTAACTTTAATTGAACAGCTCTTTGGTGGAATTCTCCTTCTTGTTGTTTTCATTAATTAAAAATAAACTCAGGGTCATATAGTTTAAAGCATCAGTCCTACATCCTTTGTAAATCTCATCTTTTCTGCCTCCCTCTAGCACAAGGCTGCTTTAGGTACTAGAGTTCTTGTGGTACCTAAGGGCAAAGATTCTTCAGAACTCCTTGGGGGAATCCTAGTCCCTTGGTTCCTGATATGGGAGATCTAGTGTCAGCTCCTCTTCATCCAGCTGCCCCTCAGCTCCTCCCTGGTGGTGCAGCCCATAGCTTTTTCTTCCTGAGGTCCTTTTCCTGCAGGCTGCCCTATTAAATATGGTCATAACAGGGGACTCAAGCCTACTTGATCCAAGGGAAGCTCTTGCACCCTTGTTTTCCCTAGCTGGCTGCTTCTCCTGTTGGCTGCCTCTCTTCAGTTCACTTTCTGCCTGCCCAGGTAGGCTCAGGGCCAGTGAACAAGTCAGCTGACATGGCAGTCATCCAGTTAAGAGCCAGCATGGCAGACCCTCTTTCAGGTAACTCTTCCAAAGTGATTTCCTTTGCTAGTCCCCTTGTCTGGGACTCAGAGGACAACATTTCAGAGGGAGAAGAAAGAAAATCCACAGCTAACCTAACAAGACAGAAGACCCAAAATTAAGGACACCAACTGCTCTCTTCTTTGTCTTCTTTAGTCTGGGGAGGAGGAAGGAAGAGCAAGTGGGAAATGAGGTATAGCAGGGGTATTCTGCCACCTCCCTAAGCCTTGCTGGGTGCTATCTTTTCCCAACTATTTGAACTCTTGAAAATGTAAGCTCTTGGCTGACTCTATGGCCCTACTATTGCTTCTTTGATTGCTGGTATAGTGCAACAACTCAGCATTCTACTGTAGGATATGTATCACCTTCTCTTATTTTAGAAACCTCTAAATCCAGCCAATCAGGGTCTGACGGCACTGTTGCTAAGTCCCTATATAGTAATTTGGATTGTAAATTAGAGAATCTTAAGATATGTCAAAAATCATTGGTTTTTTAGTCTTGTCATTCTCTTGCATACGAGAAACAGATTTATTTCATTCTCTGGCTTAGCTCCTGATGATAACAATTTCTCCTTGAACAGCCTGCCTCGAATAGTAGCTTACCTAAAGACGTACACATGATAAAGTGTAATGCTTTCACATTTAAAAACAAAAGAATAAAAAAAGAATGAAAAGAAATCCTCATTATTTCTGCATATTCATCTGGCTTTCAGTGCAGCACTAAAGTCAGTATAGACACATTTACTGACAGCTGGATTACTCCAGGTCTGGCAAAAGAGCATGAATCAACACTTCTGCTGAATTTCTCAGCAGTACTTTGAATGTATATTTAATGTATGTCATAAAAGTGTGTGCAGATTGCTTGAGGCCGTCTGTCATTAAAGGCTCAAATGCTTGGCATTAGCCTATCACACTTTACCTCAGATATAATTGAAAAAGGTTTTAGCAGTATATGAGCATATGTAATGTTCATCATTTCTATTAGTACTATAATTAAATCAGGCTTCTAGTCAGACAACTTTTAAAACCTTAAGTAATATGATTAGAACAAAATAGAATGCAGCCCTTGGAAGTCTGAGGCACAACTAGGAGGTAACTTTCTGATAATATTTTGCTGAATATATGACTTTGTTTTGTAGGTAGCTAGTTCAGCATTTGAGTAAGGAGTCTGATAAAACTGGACTTTTCTAAATTTTATGATTCCAGGCAAGGCTAGTTTTCATTGTTATACTTATTAACAAAGGAACCACATTTCCTCTATCAGATCACAGTATTTTAGAAATTTAAAACCCTGACACCATTTCCTGTAGAAAATGACAGCATATTCCATCGTGAAAAAGCAGGGAAATTATTGTAAATAAATCAAGAAAAGTCTCCCTGATGTTTATTAATGGAGAGGATTAAATTCCCTCCCCTCTCCCTCCCTTTCTGTCTGTCTATGTCTCTCTCTCTCTCCCTCTCTCCTTTTCTCCCCTCTCCTGCTCTCTCCCTATCCCCTTGGGACTGGCAATTGAGTAGGCAAGTTCTCTATCACTGAAATATATCCTACCCTTTTTTTAAATTTTATGTTGTGACAAGGTCTTGCTAGGTTGTGTAGGCTGGCCTCAAACTTGTAGTACTTCTGCATCAACCTGCTAAATAACCAGAATTTCAGACATGCACCAACCTGCTTACTTTCCTTGTTTTGAGATTATATTAAAGTTGCAGCAGAAACTGCAGTTTGGGGGTGATGGGAGTGGCCCTTTGTACATCATTGGATGTGAGCAGAAAAAATATTTTGCGTGATTCCCTGGTAGTAGTAACTTATATCATTTTATTCTAGGAAGTGCCATTTGAGTCAGGTGGACGGTCTGCTTAGAGCAAGTATACCAAGCGCAGGTTGTCAGGTCACCAGGCTTGATATGAGTGGTATGGGGACTTCAAATGATTCAAATCACCCCTGGAACTTTAAGCATACATCTGTAAAGCTGCTTTTTGTCCTACATGAAAAACCTTAATCTTAATCTTTCTGAACCGCTCTTCCCAAAACTACCTTAATAAAAACAACTATAACAATAACAATTTTCAAAAAAAGTAAATAGGTGCTTTAGGGCCTACTATGTGGCAGCTTCTGTGCTACTTGCTTTGCAATCGTCTAATCTTTACACTGCTCTTAGAAGATAGTGTCTGATGACATTACATGGCTTCTTGAAGGTCAGACAGATCATCAAAGTGCTGAGGGTAGGATTTGTACCCAAGACCTCAAGATCTCTGTGTTGTTACCAGACCCAGGCTGCTCACTGCTGGAAAGCCAATATTCAAGGGACAAAAGTTGGTGGGAAGTAGGCCAGTACCTTGCAAAATTTGGGGATTGTATGTGCTATCATCCTTGAAGAAAACCTTTTGGAGAACTCAGGCACACAAAAGAGGTTTTATAGGGATATGTAGAGACAGCAGGCAGGAATGCTACCTTCTGGGTGGGGTCTTCATGATCCAAGGTATATGCCTCCTTTTTTTCCCCTCATCTTTGGCCAGAATATCACAGTGCTCCTCAACCTCCTGGGACTAGTTCCTTTAGTTCTTTAATTCTTTAGACAGATATACTATTTTTCTGCAAGTTAAACTGACAGCAATGTACATGCTTTTCACTAGTTAATGCACAGAATTAAAGACTAAAGAGAAACAATACATAAGCTGAACACCACCAGATATGCTGGGTTTAGTAAATCTAAAGAAAAATTATTTAGCGTTTGTACTCATCAGTTTTCTGTTACTGTGACAAAATACTTGATAAAATCAATTTAAAGGCAAGAAAGTTTTACTGTGGCTCATAATTGCCAATGGTTCAGTCCATGGTCGACTTCCTGCATTGTTTCTAGGCCTGTGGTGAGGCAGAACCTCGTGGCAGAATGAGGTAGCAGAGCAAAACTCCTCACTTTTTGGCAGCTGAAAGTAGAGAGAAAGAGGAAGGAACAGGCCAGGGAGATGATATACCTTTCAAGGACAGCCCCCCTCAGGGGCCTACCTCTCACCAGGTCCCACCTCCTAGATTTTGTTTCAATTATGTACCCATTAAAGTGTGTTCACCCTGCTGCCTGTGGGTCGAACAACAGGAGGGGAAATAACCTTGCAAAAGACAAACTGAAATGGAGTGGCCACTGTTACAGGGCTGGCTGCATCTCAGGGTGGAGCTGAAGATAGAGTGAGCATTACCTCACATGCTCATGAAAAGAATTCAGACCCGTTTATAGCCACATTCTCCTTATGCTTATCATCCTGCTCTTTTATTGCTTAGTCTTTAAGTAACACAAAAAGATCTATTATATCATTACAGTTCATTTTTCTCATAATTGTATTCTCAGTGGATGCAATTGACAAATTATTGAGTTTCTCTTGTCTCCCTGACATTCTTATGTAGTTTCAAAATGTGTTTTAGATTAAAATTTCTCTCCTAAAGACCAATACTGTTACTTTTCAATGAGAATCTTCTCAGCTCGCCATACCCGCCCCCCCACTGCAAACACCAATTTGCCCACAACACAGATAGAAAATAAGCAAATATATGGTGGAAAAACTCTTCCATTTTACAGGTCAGACTGATGCAGAACTTCCATAATTGCCATTTATCCTGGGACATCCACCACACCTAATGGTGTGAGACTTTCTTCAGACCAGCCGGACAAATCTTGGTGCAAGGGACACGACCAAGTTTAAATCTCCCCTAGAGAAGATCCTTGCCCCTGTCAGTTTTCTGTGCCTGCCTTCTGCCCGCCACAGTGGCGTTAGTTTGCCATGAAGCATATTTCTTCCAGCATAAGACTCCAATAAGGTCAAAGTGCTTTTTCTGGATGTCAGAACTGCTCATTGTCTCTGTTCTGTTACCTCTAGTGTATGAGAGCTTCAACTTCATGAACCTAGATGCTTGTTTTTTTGTTTGTTTGTTTGTTTGTTTGTTTTTTGTGGCACTGGGGATTGAACTCACAGCCTTGCGCCTGCCAGGGCAGGCGCTTAAGCCACTGAGCCAAACTCCCGGCCCTGGTTTTTTGAGGCAGGGTCACATGTAGCTCAGGTCAGCCTTGCGCCGTGTTGTAGCCCAAGCTGGCCTCGAACTCACAACGCTCAACCTACCTCAGCCTCCCGAGTGCTGGGATTAAAGGCGTGCGCCACCACGCCCGGCTCCTAGATGCTTGTTAAATAAACATTCCAGGGATGTACTCCAGGATCTCTGGAGGGTAGAGTTGAGGAATCATTTTTACAAAAACTCTGCAGGTAATTCTATTGTACAGACATTGCCTTAGACTAACAAATAGAATTTTTAGTAAACAAGTACTCCTAGGTCTACCGCGAAACCTTTGTGTCCACTCTGCCCGCCATAGAGAGCCAAGGTGTCATTCATAGAGGGCTGGGCAGAGAGAACTGTGGCGTGTTGGGGATACCTATCATGCTCTTGTTACTTAAACAAGAGCACCACTCACCCTATACTTTTGGCAGCCACATTTTCTTGCCCACAGCATCATATGCTCACAGTATTGTCATTTACACCTAACTCCGCTGCTCCCCTCCTGCTTTAGAGCCCAGTAACATTATGGCAAGGTTTGGGACCAGGCAGAGCTAGCTTCGTGACCTACATCTGTCACATAATAGCTTTGTGTGCTCCAAGCCTCAGTTTATTCTTCTGTGCAGTGGGAATAAACATGGCTGGTAAAGGTGTCACCATGTGCAATATGGTACAGAAGTCTTTCTTCAGGAGCTTTGATACAAGAGTCGGTGACAGATAGTCCCTCCCTGCAGCGTCCCTCATGAGAGACTTTGGTGTAAAAAGCAAAGTCGTAAACAAGATGGTGTGCTTCACAAAAACAATAGGGACAAAGAGATCTAGTTTATTAACATTTCCCACCACCCTTTTCCTCTGCCTGCTCCACAGGGCCGTTTCCTCTGTATTCTTGGAGATAACTCACCCCTTTTCTGAACCTGGGCTTACAAGTTGAAAAATAAGCTTCATCTCCCTCATTTTATTAGAGATTCCTTTAGCAGGGTCGGCCTGGGCTCCAAAGGTCCAGGGCTAAAGTGGAAAGATAGGGAGAAGAAACACCCTTGTGGATGTGGGTGTGGTTCTCAGTGCAGCATTTGTCACTGGAGATGGCTGGCAGTTTACACTGCATGACCATTTTTCTAAGGCTATGTGTTCTTGTATGCATGTGCACTCACATGGCACACACACACACACACACACACACACAGGATGCTTTACAAATTAAACCCAGTCAGGGAACACTACAGTTAGGGGGAGGCCTTTTGATTCTTAGACTAAAATCTCAGGGACTCAGAGAAGAGTGGTGGTATAATGTGCCAACATTGTCCCCTGGATTCGGCTGGGTCTAGTGCTTCTCATTTCCCGAAGAGGATTCTTTTTGTCTGACAAATGAAAATAATTTCAATAAAAGTCTATTACTAGCTTGGTAGTTGAGGGCCAAGTTTTGCACTGAAAATTAAACTGTTGTCCTGGCAGATCATTTCTGCATAATTTTCTGTGCATGTGGAGCTGGCTGTCTACATATCCGCTGGCTCTGTCTTCACTATAATGAGATTCTTTTTTGGTGTGCTTTCTAGATACTCTATAGACAAAGATCTGTATTTTTTTAAGTGCTATAGTGCCAGTGAGCAAGACATACATGAGCATTTGTCATCTGCTCTCTGAACCACAGCTCAGTCACAGCTGTGAGGTGAACATAGAAAGCCAGCAAGGCCAAGTCCGGTCCATCTGATCCAGTGATTAAATAGGGTGTTACTCTGAGGAACTCGTTAGAACTGATCTTTCTCCCATGCATGCCACAGGAGCACAAAACTTAAAACAAATACGCTGGCACCATGATTGCTAGGAGAGAGGCAGGAGTTAGGGTTTCAAGATTCGTTGTGAGAGAACACGTATCCTGAATAAAGAAGTTACATGTCAGGTGACAAAGCGATGCAGCCTCCACTCCTGCCCTGGAGGTTCTTTCAGCCCCTTGCTGGTTCACTAAATAGGCCAGTGCTTTAGCATAATTCTCTTGTAGCTTTGGGTTTTGTTGTATTAGTACCTACATTTTAAGCAAGGTGCACGTTCTTGCCTTTTTATGTTACTGCCTTGTTTTTAAATAGCACTAATAGCTTTAATAGTGATGCTTTAATAGTGTAAGTGTCCAAGGGCCACCTTCTTGGTTCTACTATTATTAATTCAAATGATAAGATCATCATGTGCAACCCAGGCTAGGCCCAGGACATCTTGTAATCATCAACACTGCCTTTGACACTGAAGATCCTTATAAATGTGAAGACTTTCTCAGTGTTCCTCTCGGTGATAGACTCAGAGGCGCTAGGGATTGTTGGCAGAGTGTCTGAAGAAACTGGAATGTTTCTGTAGGTACTGAAGTGCATATTTAGGAACGTGGTGATGACAATTGATGATTTCTGTACTGAGAAAGTTGGAGTGGTTTTAATCCATTTGACAAATATGTACTCTGCATCTTCTGTGTGTACTGAGCTGGGCGCTGGGAAGCAACAGTGAACAAAACAGAGAAGAACCTGGCCTTCATGAAGCTTAGTAAATACAGGAAGTGGGTCAGTTATACAGGGTGGTGCTTAGTAGCATATACTAAAGGAGTAGTAAATCACACTCCTGGACTGGGAGTACCAGGGAAACTGGTGTAAGCAAGTTAAATGGGTTTGAAAAGTAACTTGGATGAAAATAATCAACTGACTTCTGCCTGATATTTTGGCTGTAGGGATTTTTGGGACATTGTTTGTACTACTATCTCGTGATTTTACTTAACCTTTCATACTATGTCTGCTTCTATTAATTTGCAGGTAAGTTGAGTATAGGAACTATAAATCATAAGCCCCTTGGTCCTCTACAGCATGGATTCTACTGTGCAGATGTGTAGATGCTCCATACCTGTGTACTGAATGCATTTATACAGCCGCATCAGCAAGAGTCAGGTGTGGCCTCAGGCATGGCTGTTTCCTACGTCTGTTTTGAATGTTCAGGAACTATGTGGCCTGAATGTCGTCTCTGAGCTGGAATGGTGGCCTTCTGTAACTCTTTGCTGAGCAATTCATAGCAACTATCTCTTTGTAGTAGAGGTGGGCTGTAAGGGAAACTACTGGAGAGATTTCTTTTTCCTTCTTTTCTTCGTGGAGGAAGTTTGCTTCCTTAGTACAAAAATCACAGGAGGGATGGTCACTCCAGGCTTAACATTAACCAACTGGCAACAGTTGTCTCACTATTCATATTTAGCTCTGAAGATCTTCAGACTTTGTGCTCTTATCCAAGATATTCCAGTTGCTGTCAGGAAATTCTTTGTTATGTTCCTTTAAAATTTAATCTAAGGCTGTTTGTCTTTTTTGAGGTTAGGCTGTGGTAGAGGCAAACAACCTATTTGATATCATTAGCAGTGAGCCTGGGCAGGGCCTGTCACAGCCGTGGTCTGGATGTTTTCAGCCCTCCTAGGCTATGTGAGTGGGGGTCACAGCCACCTGCTCCTCCACCAGAGAATAGCTGGCCATGTCCCTCTCTTAGCTTCCAGGGCATTTTTGTCCCAGCCTGTTTTACTCCAGTTCATTGAATGAGGGGAACAACTGTATTCAGAAGAGCTTAAGGGACAGGAGGGCTTTATTGGAAGCATGCAGAAGCTTTTGATAGAAGCTAGGATCTGGAAATGAGCCACCCCCCAGAATGGAGTATAAGCAAGAGCAGCGTAGGCCACTGTGACAGGCAAACTCATGCCTCAGGGCTCGGTTCGGGAGACATTGATTTCTTGTGGTTATAAACTTCAGTGGCTGATGGCCAGGTGGGTTAGCCTTGTCTGCACATAGTCATTTAGGAGCTCAAGATGACAGAGCTCTGCCATCCTCATCCTGGACATCACTGGCCTGTCAGCTGACAAGGGACAAGAGAGCAGAAGATAAAGTAGGAAGCTTTCTGGGCCACCATAGAGGTGGCATCTGTCACTTTTAGCCATGGTCTACCTGTGGGAACCCAGCCATGTGGCTGTGACTGACTTCTAGGGAGACTGGGACCTGCCATCTAGCTGTCTGCCCAGGAAGAAAGAGAAGCTATGGAGAACTGTTAGAATCTCTGCCACAACCAGGGACACACAGAAATCATCTGGATCCGGGTCAACCACTTCTTGTATCCTAACGGGGAGCTGTGTACACTGCCATGTTCTGCTCCTTACTGCTCAGAGGAGAAGAGATATGTGATACTTTTTTGACGAAAAGGACAATCTCTTCCTGTCCTTCCACAGTAGGGCGCACCAGTCCTGCTGTGTGGACACTGTCACTCCTGGGACACGGGCTGGTGGGATTCACTAAAGCCCCTCCAGGGATCAGAGACTGCCACATTTTTGCAGGACTTACTTCAAGCAGCCAATAACAATCATGTCTGTAAAACACGTGAGAAAAGACAGTTTTCCCAAAAGACTCTGACCTAAATTCTAAGCCAGGCTGTGCGTATTTGCCATTTTTAAAAACAAGGAAATGAATTTTAAACAGATAGTTTCCCTCAAATCACATCTGTTCGGTTCTGCTTCAGCACTAGGTGATGTGTGTTCCTTTATCCTCCAGGGAAAGGAGCAGAACATCATCTTCCCTGGTTGTGTGGCTTCTGCACTTTATTTTCTTCCCAGTGCAGCATTGGACACAACTCCCTGCCCCTAAGCTTAGCTGCATGACTCTAGGGAATGTGCAGGTGAGGTTGGGACTAGGCTTGTATTTGGAAGTGTATGTATGCATGTTTGGGTATAAGAGAGGGAGACAGTGTGTGTGTGTGTGTGTGTGTGTGTAACTGCAGGGGAGTGAATACCACTGTCCACTCAAATACTACTGCTTGATATTTAAGATACCAAAGCTGTACCATTCTGCTCACTCTGCCACTGTTGAGATGGGGGAATAACAGCTGCCTTCCCATACCTGGGGACTCTTACACAGGGACCATGCATACTGACTGTTTCCCAGGTCACATCTCAAATGATGGTAATTGTAAAAGGTGTATCTAGGTGGTAGAGCATGTGCTTAGCATGTGTGAGGTCCTGGTTTCAGTCCCCTAGGTCAAAAATAGCAATAAAAATAGCAATGACAATAACAGTGTTGAAAAGTGTGGGATTATTGGAGTGAGTGCACACACACAGACTGAGTGGAATTCTTTCCTTGGGTTCAGGAGAGGAAATTTCAAGGAGAGAAATCAGTGCCTCAGCATCCCTGGTGTTCTGCCTCACTGAGAGAGGAATTATGTCCTATGTGTGTGTTGATCACAGAATCAGCAACGAAGAAAAGACGAGCGCAGGGAGTCATTGGTAGATGCTGAAGAGTCTTCTCTTTGTTCTTTGTGCCAGAAGCAATAGGTTTCTAATTATGATGGAAAGAGAGGTTGACGCCTATGAAGTGCGTCGCTGTGTATCGAAATATCTCTGTGCTATGTTATTACTGTGTTCTTCATGTAATAGATGTTATTTAGGAGCACACTCTGTCCTTTCCAAGGACATAATCTAACAGTTATCTCTGTCTTTTTCTTTTTTCTATGTTTTTCCAACCTGATGATGTGCTGCGTGTCATGTTGCAATGAAATTCCATCATTTATTTCACATCACAACAAAAAGGTAAGGAACTGTGAATTGTATTAACACATCCAAGCAACACCAACTTTATATAACATGCTGAAGGAGCTACCTTTTGATCATTGGGAATTTTTTTTTTTACTTTAAGAGAAAGGGTGATTGATCATTAGGACCTCAATTCTAGTAACGATGTTTGGTTGATTGATTTCACAACTCCTGAGACTTGGTGTTGAATGAGGGGTGTGTATGTGTGTGTGTGTGTGTATGTGATGTGCTGGGGAAAGAGATCTTTGTAGTTAAGAATTTTTTCAGCAGTTTACAAATAAGGAAAGCAATTCACAAATACCTCGCATCCCAAATATTAAGGGAAAAGGAGGTGAGAGGAATATCAGTATTGTTCTAGCTCTATATTCTGGAGCAAGAGTAATCTAAACAGTGAGTCCAATTTGAGGTATGTGCCATATTAGTGAAGAGGCTATTAGACATCTGTTAAATGGGAAAACTTTGTACTGCTAATCATACCCACACACTACATATCCTTTTTCCTTTCTTTGCATATTTTTCTTATGATAAAAAAACACATTAACACATGTAAACCATTTTAAGTGTACAGTTCAGTAGTATTAGATATATTCAGTGTTGAGGAACAGATCTCCAGAACTTTTTCACCTTGTAAAACTGGAACTCTACCCATTAAACAACTTTCCTTTTCCTCTTCCTTCCAATCCCTAGTAACCATGATTCAACTATTTCTATGAATTTATTTTGATACCTCAAATGGAACTACATAGTGTTTATCTTTATGTGCCTGGCTTAATATGTTTCAGGTTCATCCATGTTTCAGTTTGTAATAGGATTCTTTACTCTTTTTAAAAATTTTATCACTTGTTTATTTGTTTGGGTTTTTGGGTCAGGTTCTTGCTGTGTTGGTCAGACCAGCCTTGAACTCACTATATAGACCAGGCTGGCCTTAGACTCATAGTGGTCTCCTGCTTCAACCTCCGGGTACTGGGATTACAGATGTGCAACCAATGCCTGACTTGCTTCCCTTTTTAAGGTGGAATGATATTCTTTTATGTATATAGCACATCTTATTTATCCACTCATCTGCTGATGAGCACTTGGTTTGCTTCCACCTCCTGGCTGTTGTACATAAAGGGGCAGTGGAACATAGATGTGCTGATATCTTACACATATTTTGACTGGATTAATTATGTTAGCCTGTGGGTCTCTCCTGACAGTGAATTTTCAATGTTTCTTGTATGATTAAATTTTCACCCCAGCCAGGCCCCTTAGGGAAGAGCATCCATTTTGAGACTTAGTGTCTGGCAGAATCCTAGCCCCTGTCCAGTATTCCAGCACCTCTTCTTGTGTATCCTGCTTCTCTTTCCTACAGATTTCAAGCAGAAAGCTGTGGAACCAATGTGCCTCTTACTCCCCTTCACCTTCACACTGAAATGATTGTCCTTTGCAACATGCAGTTGCAACTATTTTTGCAGTGTATGTCATCCCATGTAAATGATAAGCTTTATGGATTAGCCATGAATTTACATCTCACTGCGTTTTTGTTTGGAAGAAGCTTGTTTTGTTACAGTAATCCCTACTAAGATGAGGGGAACACCAGGTGGACCCTCGGTGGCAGATGGTTTCTTGTCTTTTCTTACAGTCCCTCTTAGGGTACATAGAATGAAGCAATACAGACTATGGCCTGCACTTAGCTTCTGTAGGGCTGTGAACAAAGACCTGGCCCATTATGTGCCTGAAGTTCTGATATCAAAAAAGCACTCTTTTTCCAGGATTCTGTTGGGTGCTTGTCTGTGTCTGAGACCAGTGGGTAGGCTGGGGGCTAAGGAAGAACACCTGTACAGCATGCTCAGCGTTTGCCTTCAGGCAGGCAACTATAAAGAACAATTTTCTGATTTTTCAAAGCATCGACGCACCAAGAATACACTTCCTGTGGTTGGGGGTGTGGTTCAGTGGTAGAGCATGTGCTTAACATGTATGAGGCCCTGTAATCAACCCTCAGCAACAACAAAAAGGACATGATTTTTAAATAGCAATGTTGGTGGTTTCAAGAGTGCATCATAGACTGGATTTTTCAAAGAGAAAATAGACCTGGGCCCTAGGGTCTTCAGAAAATGGATATGTGTGTGTGGATGGGGGAGGTGTTGACCTCCTGTGAGGTTCAAGACAAGAGAAACAACCTGTGACTATTCAGCTTCGTAAAATACACCAGCTGAGTGGTACGTGCCCTCAGCAGGTGGCAAGGCTGTCCCTTTGGGCTCCTCATTCAGGACATTAGTATCAGTGTCACCCTGGGCTTCTGAGAGCCATTGGGGAAATAGTTTTCTTACCCACATTTTTGTGTCTAAACCTTTGTCCTCTGTGTGGGAAGCTGGGGATGAGTGCTGCCATCCGGCCTGCCAGGTCCACCTGCAGTGCCGTGGAGACAAGGCGGTTTAAGACTCACGCTCAATTTAAGGATCAGAAAGTTGGCTGGGAAAAGCAGAGTCAGGTATTTCTTAATGATCAGTAGTGAGATTGAAAAGCAGGTTTTCTTGCATGTGATACGGACCTGGGGAGAACCTCTTTTATGTTTGTATCCAAAAATTAGTATAATTGATAGAATAGAATGATTTTACCTTGGTGGTTTTATTTTTACATTAATTTGGAAATAAGTGAGTTTGGACAGTGGGTATTCGTTTGATATTTTTATTTTAGTGCACTTTAGTAGTTTTACAACTTCTAATAACTTCATATTTTCTTAGTTTTATTTTAATTGTAAATTGACAAATTATAGTTTATGAGGTACAATGTGATGTTATGATTTATTAATATGATATAGAACAATTAATTCAATTTATGTATTAACATATCTACAGTAATACCTTGGTTTATGAATGCTTCTGTTTGAAAACAATTTGGTTTACACATGAAAGCAGTTGGCAAAGTTGTGCTTCCATTCACAGACCCCACATAAGGCGGCAAACATGACCATGACCATTTTCCTGACACAAACACAAATGCAACCATCTTCCCTTAAAGTGTAAGACAAATTAAGTTTGCAAACCAAGGTACCACTGCAGTGCCTGAAATACTGATCATTTTTGTGGTGAGAACATTTGAAATTTATTCACAATTTTGAATATGCACAGTACAGTAGTATTTACCATGTTCCTCATGCTTTGCAGTATAATTCCATGAAGCAAAACCCTGTTCTTTGTATCTGAGACTTTGTACCCTTTGACTGTCACCTATTCACATCCCCTACCCTGAAGGCTCTGTCCTGACCATTTTAGTCTATGCTTCTGTGAGTTTAGTTGTTTTAAGTGGCGTGCATAAGATAGAATGTGGGTGTTTATCTTTCTGTGCCTGGTTTATTTCACTTAGCATAATGTTCTACAGTTTTGTTCATGTTGTCACAAAGGACAACATGTCTTTCTTTTTTAAGACTGAATTATGTCCCATTGTGTATATGTACCATATTTTCTTTATCCATTCATCAGTTGATGAACCCTTAAATTGGTTACATAACTTGGCCATTTTGCACAGTGCTGCCTTAGACATGGGACTGCAGGCATCTTTTCTTCCTAGTGGATTAAAATACTTTGGGTAAACTATCAAATAGAATTCCTGGGTCACATGGCACTTCTATTTTTAGTGTTTTGAGGAACCTTCATTTACTTTTCTATAATGGCTGTAATAATTTACTCTCTCACTATCAATGTAGGAGAGTTTTTTTCCTCTACATTATTCAATGCACTTTATATTAAAATTGAAAAGTAATATATAGTAGTATCAGTGGTAGGAATGAGACTGTTGAGAATGGGTATTGTTTGAGACGTCATACCATTTTACTGGTAGTTATTTAGATTGCTGCAAACTGGAAGAATAGAAACAAATGCACAGTGGTTGTGACATGGAACTGAGTTTTAGATTTTAGCCAGAGACAAGTTCAGACACTGGGCTGTGGGAGGAGAAAGGAGCAGGTATAAGGGATGGAGGTAATCACACTTGGAGAAAATACACAGAGGATAATCAAAGAATAGGAATCCAAAGAGACCAGAATGAGCCACCAGAGGGTGAGGACGAACAGAGGGACACATACCTGAGCCCCACACTGGGCCTTTGCAGGCGTTTACAGTGATCAGCCCCAAATGGTTTCAACCCTGAGACACGGTGCAAGAGCTCAGGGAGCTTTCAAAAACATACCATTGAATAAACCCTTTCACAAAGGAATTTAATCCAAATTCACTGGGTGGGGCTTGCTCAGACATTGTTTATTTTGCAAACCTCTATACATGATTCTCATGCTCATGTAGTATTCAGGACGACTGGTCAAGAAGGAGCAGAAGTAAACAGGTGCTTCATACATATGCCGCATTGTTCTCAGCAGAATCATAATGGTAGAAGAAGGAAGCCAGACTGTGGAAGGTGGGGGAAAGAATGAGTGAAATTGTGGAGCCCATTTGTCTGTGGGGAGCATACGGTTGAGGATTTGGCAGGAAAGGGAAGGTGTGAGATGGAAGAGTGAGAGGAATAATTGCAGGGTCAGACAAGGGCTTTGTTTTTGTTTTAAGAGATAATAACGTGCTAGAGAAGCTGCTCATTAAAGAGAGAGAGGATAATTGTAGAAAGAGGTAACATATAAGTGGGCTAGATGATCTAGAACTCATGGGAGGGAGGAGAGAGGGGTCTTTTTCATTAGTGAAAAATATGGAGGTGCTTGAAAGAGGGAGGGAGGCAATGGCCAAGTCTCACACAGCACAGGGGCCTCCTTCTCTGGGGTGCAGGAGACAGCCTCTCTGTTGAAATGGGGCTGGTGATTGAGGGAAGCTGGGAGTTCAAGCAGATGAGGAAACAGGCTAGACCAATTCCTGCAGGTTCCAGGTTAGGAAGGCACAGAGACATCCATGAGGTGATGGCTGCTTCTCTATTGGGCCACATGTGAATGTGGAATTGACCAGCTCTTCAAAGAACTGTTCTCGCCCAATCTCAGCGACCTATGAGCCACACAAAGTAGTGGGCAGAATAGGTGGTCGGGAGGGTCTCCATTTGGGCACTGGCATGAAGGGTTAGGAAGTGATAGGGCAGTGCAGGAGTCCCAGCTGTAGAAAGAGTGGCTTCCCAGTCATGACAAGAGAGGTGTAACAGGTCCACAGGAAGAGGGGTTGAGTGCATAGGAAGGCTGTATGAGGAAGGCAGATGTGAAGGCACCTGCGAAGAGGATGTCTGAGGGAGGACCAAGACTGACCTTGGTAGGCAGAAGACAGCTTCTGAGGATGATGAGAAGGCAAACAGCAGGTTTTGACTGTCAAGTGTCAACTGAGTTCAGAGTGAAAAGAAAAAATTGAAAAAATATAAAATAAAAAGTAGTTCAATGATCCCCAAACAGCATAATAGAAGTTGTAGGTAGGAATAAACCTTCCTTTAAAGAAAAGGTGGGAGGTTAAGCAGTGGTAATGATTTCTTTCCTCTTCAAAACCAGCAAATCAAAAATATGACTAAAATATAGAAATAGCTTAAATAACATGAATATTTTATTTTCCCTGTGTTATCTGGAAACCCAGCTATTTACTGACCATTAAAAGAAGACAGTTATAGACCTGGTAGTATGTTATTTTAAAATAGAAACTCTGAAAATATATTTGTTGAAAGATGTTCCTTGATGCGAATTCTCCATTTTGCTTTCAGCCTTGGCAGAAAGAAGGAAATAACATTATGTACAAACGTCATTAATTACTCATTAATCTGACATTTTGATGGCATTCAGCAACAAATATTAATTTGAGGCTCAACATTGTGATTGTTTCTGAGATGTATGACATCTCAGAAAATATGAAACCCGCATCTCAAAATTACTTTCTTCAAAGAATGATTGTAGCAAAATACATTATTAGAACCTTGTATACCTTAAAAGCTTTAACTGAAACACTGCGATTTACAGAATTCATTACTGTGCACAACTAATTAGAACTTTAAAGGAAGTCACAGTAGGGAATTAGACATTTTCAAGAGCATTGCCTTATGCTGAAATGTTCTTTGGGACAAATGTTGTTTTGCAGCAAACAACGCCTTTGGATCTTACATACATATATGGATGCATGCTCTGAAGAGCAGCCTGTCTGACTGGTCGTGTTTGGAAATCCTTCTTGTTCTCTGTGCAGACAAAAAGAAATGCAACAAAGGCGAAAAGGGAGGGACAAGACAGAAACGCAAATTAGATGTCCATAGTGCACTCAGGAAGCCAAACAAAAAACTCAGACATATCTAATTAGTTTCCAAAGCCAGCTTTACCCTCCGGAAAAAAAAATCCTCATCTAAAAAAACAGCAGTGGGAGCTGCGTGAGTCCCAGGTGTATGGGTGATTACAGGAGAGAGAGAGAGAGAGAAAGCCAGTGTTGTTCGGCTCAGCTGCCTTTGTGCTGCACAAATGTGTTTACAGAAAGAATATAAAATCGACCATGGATAGCTCCCTCCCATTCCCTAGATTGATTAATTTCTAGACGTGCTGGCAGATTTTTCCATGGATGGGGATCGGGTTTAAGAGATGAATGTATAAATCAACAGCAGGTGGGAAGTTGAATTTGTCTAGCCCAGCTGCTGTTCCCTGCATTTCCTATTCTTTTTGGTTATCTCAGTCCAGCATCTGTCATGGAGTGGGACTCATGGGCTTCTGTCATCTTGGGCTTGGGAGCCACAGTGTTGCCTGTGTTTTCCGACAGCTCAGTGCCCTGGAATAGCAAACAACAAGAATGATGGCCCCTTTGCTCTTAGCAGATCTGACAGAGTTGAGGTGTTATTTTGTCATATTACACTTTGAGATTTCTCCTTATAGTGACACATGCTTTCCACCCCACCTTGAATTTGGGTGCTGCAGGATGCAATCTCTTTTACAACACCTGCTTAGTTGGTTTTATTGCACAAATAACATTCTAATATCTGCATGTGTTTTCTTTATATTTTAATCTAGGTGATGGTACACAAAGAATACAAAAATAACTTGCTTTCTTGCCCCTTAGATTAAGTTTTGAAGAAACTATGTATTTTCCACACACTCCAGAAATGTGTGGCATTTAATCACCCAGCTGACCCACATTTTCAACATTTCTGAACAGCATACAGTTTCACTGTTGAGTGTAACCCTCAGAGGTCATCTCTCTAGTCCTCCAGCATGGGGATCCTTCTGCCTCACCCTTCAGATGGCCACCCCTACTTTGCTTGCCATGGATCGATGAGTTTACTATGATACTCAGGCAAATGGCAGTTATCTTTCTGATAACACTTCACCACTTGAGGTATTGTTCCCGGAAGGTTTAGCCTCTCTTTCTTGAATAATAGTGAAGGTTGCTCTTCTTCCCAGGCTTTTTTTGAATAGCAGCAAGACTGGCATCTTAGACGCTTATCTTCACAAGGTACAGTTACCAGTGCCACTTAGGAATGTTCCACAAAAAAATAGGGACTGATTATTGCTGGCAGAAAGGAAGTCTGAACTTTGTGTGATATTTATTGTAAAAGAGATGAATGAAATTATTTTAAGTTTGGCTTTGGCACCAACACATGTTCCCTGCTACTTTGAGGATATGATCACTGAACTATTTGGCTTGTGTATATTTTTTGCATTCTCCATTTGTTTCCACTTGAAGTACTTTTAAAGAAGAATTTGATTTCTAATAACAGCTGAAATTGTTTAGGGAATTATTCTTTTTCATCTGCTCAGGTTGCAAGAAACGTGTACTATTCAGCCTGTCCTGTTATCAATTTGTTACGTGTCAATGCCTCCCACCGCTTTGTACACACATATATTCACACCCTTTAATTACTTTTTCTTCCTTAAACCTTAGCAAATTACATTTGTTTTCATATTTTTAATCTTTTGGGAAGACAGAAATTAAAAAATATAATTACAAATTCTTGGCAGAATTGACCTTTAAAATCTCTCTACACATTTTCAATTAAAAATAGTTTGTCATAAAAGGAAGTAAAAAAAGATGAGAAAGAAGATCCCAAATTATTTGCGAAAAAATTAAAGTTGACCTTAATAGAGAATCACCAATAGAAATGGGGAGTATTTGATTAAAAAATTGTAAAGAGGTTCAGAGATCTTTGCTAATGGCATCTTAATTTGTCAAGGAAAAGTTTGCATGCAAATGTAAAACAGAAACTAGTAATTCCATGGGAATCAAACCCATGCAACCTCTTCATGAATTCCCCAAGTGATTCTTCCCTGCCGTGACCACAGTTGCAGGATTCAGATTAGATGCCAGATTCTGTCCCACGTGTTGGGTTGCGGTACTGGAAAGGACAAAAATAACGTGGAGTCACATTTGAATGGAGTACCTGCCATGTATAACAAGTTAAAGTCATTTAAATTCCGATCCTCCAGACACTGCTCCAGGTCTTCACGGACTCATGAAACTCAGATCACCTTGGAGGCATTCTAGCGCAGCTTCCCACAGGGTAGGAAGCCTCTGTGCATAGCTCATATTTCTGATAAAGCTGGAGATCTTTCAGCAGAATGCTACATTTCAGCAGAATGTAGCAAACAAAGTCCTAGGATTTAGCCACCGAGTTGCAGTGTAGCCTTTCGCTGGTCACTGCACACTGTTACCTGGCACACAGCTACATCAGCTGCACACTCTGGGCTCTTACAACATAAATTCCTTTTGAGCCAGTCTCCCATATCCTGTACTTGTATACTGGATTTATTGACCCTAAATATAGTACTCTTTTGCATTAATCCACTTTCCATTTCATTATGGCTAAAATTGGCCCATGTTCCAGCTTCTTTTGAACTTTATTAGTCTTGGGTATTTTTTTATAAACACTTTGATTACTTAATCTGTAAACAACATCTGAGTATTTTTTGCATTTATACATGTTTATTGTTTTATAAATTGTGTGCATGAATCCTGATCAAAATACCATTAGCATACCTCACAGAACTAGGAAAACCATAAAATTCATCTGGAACCAAAAGAGACCTAAAATAGCAAAGGCTATCCTTGGCAACAAAGGCAAGGAAAGAGGCATCACGATCCCTGATTTGAAATTATACTACAAAGCTACTGTGATAAAATCAGCATGGTACTGGCAAAAAACAGACCTGAGGAACAGTGAAACAAATTAGAGGATGCAGACACAACTCCAGACATACTCAGTCATGTTATCTTTGACAAAGGGACCAAACATGTTCACTGGAAGAAAGACAGCCTCTTTAATAAATGGTGCCGCAAAAACTGGCTCTCTGCCGAAGACTAAAACTAGATTCATGTCTATCACTATGTACTAAAGTCAAAATGGATCAAGAATCTAAATATTAAGACAGAAGCACTAAATCTACTGGAAGAAAAAGTAGGTAGAAATCTTGAAGACATAGGTGTAGGTAGAGAGTTCATGAACAAAATCCAGACTACACAGGAAATACTTCAAAGAATCAACATCTTGGATCTAATCTTATTAAAAAGCTTTTGCACAGGAAAAGAAATCAACAATGAAGTGAAAAGACAACCAGTGGAGTGGAAAACCATTTCAGCCAATTGTCCCTCAGATAAAAGACTTCTATTTGGAACATATAAACAACTGAAAAAAATCAAGATTCATAGTTCAACAACCCAATCCAAAAACGGATATCTGAGATGAATATACACTTCTCAGATGAAGAAATACAAATGGCAAATAAATATATGAGAAAATGTTCAACATCACTGGTCATTTGAGAAATGCAAATTAAAACAACACTGAGATTCCATCTCAGCCTAGAAAGAATGGCTGTCATCAAGAAATCAACCAATAACAAATACTGCAAGGGCTGTGGGGAGAAAGGAACCCTTTTCCACTGTTGATGAGAGTGTAGACTGATACAACCACTGTTGAAATCAGTGTGGAGATTATTTAAAAAACAAGGTTAGAGTTCCCTTCCCACCCAGCTATTCCCCTTCTGGGTATCTTCCCAGAAGAATTAAAAACATCATACCACAGTGATATCTGTGAACAATTTGTAATAGCTAAATCCTGAAAACAACCCAAATGCACATCAACCGAGGAATGGATTAAAAAAATGTGGCATTTTTATACAATGGAGTACTACTCAGCCATAAAGAATGAGAAACTTGAAACTTTTATAGGTGCGGTTAGAGACCATACTCTTAAGTGAAGTAAATCAAACTCACATCTATGAACATCATATTGTTTCCCTTGTGTGAGAAATTGAAAGTGTAGGTAAGGTCTAAACTGTACAATAGATATTGTAAAATGAGAAGAAATTGTTCAAAAGGAAAATGGAACTAGGATGGGTGAAAGGAAAAAGGACAGTAGGGAAAAGGGAAAAAATGCAAGTCAGTTATACTATTAGTGTCTTTCAGTTCATTAAAAAGGAAGGTTTGTGCTAATATTGAATGCAGAAAATTTTTATGCCCATATCTTGTACCTTGAGAAACTATTTTAAAGATAACAACATATAATGTATATAAGTATTATTATTCTCCTGTTATTTTGATATGAAATTTTGTTTTACTTTTTTCCATAAAATAAGAAAATGAGTAAGTCATGTGCATATATTGTTAGTAAGCACCTTAAAACATACTGTATACTTATGACAAGACTCAAATAGTGAATTAAGTCCATAGATGATTTGTTTTTACTGATTTCCTGTCAGATCTCATTAAAGTGTTGTTTTGGCCTTGTTGGGCTGGTGTAGAGCTCCTCCTAGGAATGGCAGTGTTGTCAGCTTTGCCATTTTTCTTGTTGCTCACTGTTTTCATTCTTGGTACCATCTTGAATCCACTATTTCTTTGTGGGATCTTTTTTTATTTTTTAAACCAGCTGTTCATTTTGGGAGGATTGGTTTAGTTAAAACTAGATAATGTAATCCATAAATCCACTTAACAGAGCTCATCTAAACAGCTGTGTATGGTAAGGCAGTGAAGAGCACAAACAGAGGAGAGAGGAGCCTTCCGTTCTGGGTTGCTGGGAAAATCCCTGACGCCTCCAGTGCCACCCATGACACCATCCTCCCCACTGCACTGTCAGCCAGTGTACTTAAAATAACCACGAAGTTTAACTTCCTTCTCTAAAAGTTATCAACAAACAGAAATAGCTCTAACACTGTCTTCTCACATCCTAAAAACCATCTCAAGTACCTACTAGGGGAGGACTCACTCTACTTCTGTGGTCGCTAGGTCTCTAGTGTAACAGTTGCATCCAACATTGTTTGTCACTCCTGTTTTGGTAGCTCCCCCTAGGTGTTCATCCCAGTCACACTGAGTACACTGCAGGAATGGAAGGAAGAATTAGGATGAAGTCTTGGGATACTAGAGACCTCTCCTTAGGTTGATGTTAGTCAATTCATTGCAGCTCTTGAATCAGCTTTTCTTAAGCTAAATATAAATACGATTTATTGTGCTGCAACTTGCCCCTACTTTTTCCATCTTGGCTAGATTATCGTAAGACAAACAACCAGATGTTTGATTCTGTATACACACATGGTGATGATGACTGCCACATAGTGGGTTCTTGTTCAGTGCTCAGTAGTGATCTCCTTACAAATGTTATTTCCATTGTTTCTTATGGGAAATCTATGAGGTGGACATTTTATTGCTGTGTTACAAATTGGGGAACTGAAGTATAGAAGGGTAGAGTTGGGGTGACCCTAAGCAGGAAGTGGACAGACTTTTCAACATTGGTTTATGCCATTAAAAAATGTATTTGAGTGTTATCGCCCAGATAAGTCACAAGAGTGAATAAGATGGCTTCACAGGATGCAAAAACATGGGTTTTAAACTGCCATGTCCTCTGGGTATGTAGTACTTTACTCCCTTTTAAAAACTGAGACATTTGCACATCTGCACATGGTGCCTTTCTCTTGCCCTTGCTGCTCTGCCTAAGAAATGTGTGCGAGAGTGTCCAGAGTGGTAAGTGGCAGTAGCCAGGGTCTGGAAGCAGGATTCTATGTGAAGTACCTAGGTGTCCCTCACATTGGACTTTATCTCCTTTTCACTGTTTGCTGGTTGAAGACTTATTCTAAGGAAGAGGGCTGTTTTCTTTGTTGTCTGTTACTGTCTTGCCACCTGTCTCAAACAGGGGTTTTCTGATCTTAGGAGTGTGAGTGGGAGAGTACAAACTAACCAATTTTGTGTTATTTTCTGAATATGTTAGCTATTTCCAGTTTTTGCTGTAAGTTATCCAAAAAATGAAAAATAGAAAAAATAGTACAATGGATAGCTACTTCCCTACAACTTATATGCTTCAATACCTACTATTTGTGCTTTATGTGTTTTTCTGAATTTAAAGATCTATAGACATTAAGACGCAGTTTCAAATGAGTATTTCATCTCCTAAAAATAAGGATGTTATCCCTAAAGTAAGGTTATTTTAGATAACTATAATGTCATTTTCATACAGAAGAATAGTAACACAAATTCTCTAGTATCACTTGAAACTCAGTGCAATTATCCTTTTGAAATATATTTTATATTGGTCTCCAAACCAGTAATCAATTAAGTTTAATGCATTGCAGTTGATTTTTATATCTCAAATAGTTTTAGATTTTAGGTGTTTTGTTGTGAAAAGGGTATAAATCAAAGGTCTGGATGATTTTCAAAAACATATCTAAATCCCATTTTACATGAACAATGACTTTTCAGATTAAATAGACTATTGATCTAGGTTGTTCCGGTGGTTTTTCACTAGGTAGTAAGTGGTGCCGGATATGTTAAAGTTGTAAAATATAGAACTCTCTAAAGTGTGCGCATGAACCACATTTTAGCAGAGGTAGTCTGTCATCTGTAAATGTACATGGGATATTTAATAGTTGGACGTTTTATGTGTGAAACCATCTCATAAGCAAATAGTACATCAAGGGTTTTGGCTCAGTACTGATAATGGATTATAATAGATTGAAATTAAATATGATTTAAGTGACAGGAAAATGGTGCCAGCTAAGTAAATAACTGAATAATCATCCCCTAGTTACACCTGGCAAGTTAAACTGCAAGACTGAAATTCAGTGCTGCTCTCCACATTTTAGCCATAATAGAAACTGTATTAAACAAGAGAGAAAAAGCAGAAACTATTTAGAGGAAGGACCTGTTCTTTGATGTGTCTTATTTGCAGTGTGATATTATATGTATTTGTTGTGCGATGGAAGTAATGGCAAGGAAATGAAGATCCAGGGAAAGTGTCACAGAAAATAGAAAAGTATAAATCCATGGTTGCTTAGAAATCAACAGATTCAAAAGTGAGTGATAGAACATCTTTTCTTTTTCATTTTCATTTTGTTCTGATTGTGGTAAGTGAGGTCAGTATGACTCTGTTGGTTGCCCTTGGGCTCCTGGATGACCTTGAGTTTGTCACTTAACAGAGCTCTTATCGAGATTTCCCGTGTCCTCAACTGTAAATGAAAGACTTAGGAAGAGAATCCTGAGCCACTTTCCAGCTTTTGAAATCAAAGATTTTAACAAGCTAGAGATTCCTATTAAATAGTGCAGTCTTCCTTTCTCTTATGCCATTATACCTGGTCTTTGTCATGTTGACCCTATGCCATTAGAGTCCCCCACCTATTCCTGGATCATCAAAGAAAAATTAGCATGCACTTAGGGTATACAGAGCACATATGACCTTGTTCCACTTCTTAAAGATTAGTAATCTTCCCCCAGCACTTTATTAACCATAATGTTTTATTAATTAGAATAGCCCACTCTGTGACCATGTAGAATAAGAAAAATTTTACTATAATTAGAGAAAGATTTACATATTTTTTTGAAAAATAGAATAAGTACTAACACATTAGTTTCTACTTAAAAGCCATTAATATTCACAGTAATTCAGCAACCTAAGAGAAAAAGAGCTGACCCTACTCATTACCCAGGGCAATGTTGTGTTGAATTTTAATTATAAAAATCAGTTCAGCATTTGTATTTTCCAGGTCAACAGAATATGTCCCATGTAGCCTTTACCAAACTTCTTAGACTTCGAAAACTATATTCTCTTGCATAAAATGGGAATGACTATGTCAATGAGTAACAAAGATGAAAGTAAACCACCGATCATGTATGCAGAGCACCTGCTGCATAATAGGTGTTGACAAATGTCAGTGATCATAGACATTGTAATATCACTGAGTGCTTGGCAATTTCTTTCGCAGCTTAGGGTCTTCCAACCAATCTGCATGATCAAGAACTTAATATATTATGTCAGTCATCTTAATTGGTTCATAACATTGGATTGACCTTGTAGCAAAGCACTGTCTAATTCATAACCTAAGGCAGGTAGATACCTCCTCTGAGTTTAATATAAAATTATGAATACTCTAACTCACACCACATCACTGTTCTGCTATCCAGAAAAGATTGGCAATCTTTCATTAGCCCTTTTAATTATACTGGCCCCAGGAATACAAAAACAGCTTTTTTATCTCTAAGTATAAACATGTATTGAGCCATATGAGCAACAATCCAGCTTGTTTGAAATGTTATGATTATTTGTTTATATTTGGACCTGGGCTGTGTGTAGTCATATTTCCCTAGGTATAAAAACTACAAAAGGCAAAATATGATAAAACTAAGAAATCATACTTATCACTAGCATTACAATACCCAAGTACTGGATTATAAATGATTTCATATTTGTTTCTGCAACAAATTCAAGAAAAAGAAAATTCAGACTCTTCCACTCAATCATTGCATCTTAGAAACTTAAAAATAACCTTAGTGATATTAGTGAAGACCCCTCCAACATTGATAATGAGAAATGTGAGCATTATTATCACATACTCTTGGGTCCCTCTCCTTTTTAATGATCTATCTCACCATTGTCATGTTCTTTGCTATGCACAATAGGGAAATGACTAGCTTTTAATATGTTCCAGGTTTACATAAGGAAGTATTTCTATTTTTGCTTTATGTGTATTGTAGTTGGGGTAAGGATGGCATTATCTTAATATGACTGAGAGCATCAAGTACCTCTGCCTCTTTAGAAGCTGAACTGAAAGTGCAAGAGTTTGTGATGATTGAGGCAATTCTGAACACAAACACAGAGTTCTACACCCTCTGGGGAATGACGTCTCCTGCTACCAGTCTTGGGATTCATCTAGACACACACATCGGCATAGACGCCAACTCTACTGACTCTCTTTTTTGGATTAGGAAATGTCAGTTTCTTTGGTTTTAATCAAAATTTCTCATAATCTGGTTTAACGATGTCATAAAGGCATTGGTTTGCTCTGTCCCAGGTGAATGAAAATATTTGCCATGAAAAACAGGTTATTAGTTTTATAGTCCTGCCTAGCTCCATACCTCTATCAAGAATGTGAGAAGAGATATTAAATTTCAATTTTTAATAAAATTATTGACATCATTTGGGAGTTTTATAACACTTGACATTTGCTTTTAGTGTTGGGGAAGAAGAAGAAAGTAAATTGATTTGGTATTTATTTCTAAGGTTGGAATACAACAAGTTACTTTAAACATAAAATATGTACACTTCTTTTGAATGCAGTGAACAGAATGGGCTGTTGGTTCTGAAAATGAACATAAATTTTAGAATAAAATGGGTAATGTGGTAATGATAATAATGTAATGTGATTGCTAAATGAGCCCGTTTTATTATATTCATCATCAGATCCCTATTGCCACCTAGACAGCCTTCGGAATTGATATATAGTGATGTTTGGACCTGGAGAACAGCTTGGGAGGCAACAAACAGATCACTTAATGAAAGTTAACTTCTCCATAGTGTTTCCTCAGTATCACTTTTTTTGTTATTGTTACCAGAGTTAAAAGACTTTTTTCTAGATGAACATCTTCAGATGTGGGGTTCCTTGCAGGAAATATCTGCCCATTTTCCAGTGGACTTTGATTCCACTGGTTAATGACACAGGGATGCTGAGGAGAGGAGTGCAGGTGGGTTTGATGACAGTGTTGGCCCAGTACAGGCAGGTGTGGGACGGGGAGGTCCAGCAAGAGCTTGCAGGGCTCTTCCATTACTCCCTGAGCAGCTCAACCTGCATCCCACTGGCTGCTTTAAATGCCAAAGAATCAATTTGGAAGAGTTCCTGATAGTATGGGATAAATGATGTAGGAAAAATGCTTATTAAAATGTCAACTCTTCAGGACTATTTGTCATTGGACCCTTAAGGGGAACTGCTCAGGAAAAGGTGTCCCTCTTAGAATATGCAAGAACCATTTTCTTCAAGAACTGATTCAGTCAGCAAGTTCCCTGGTTGGGCCATTAGGTTCGTGCCAGATTTTCTTGAAAAAAAAAAAATGCTGGTTTCTGTAATTACCACCTGCATTTTCAGGAAAAGACCCACAAGACTTGTGTAGAGGCCAGCTGCATTCCAGTTTATTTTATCTACTATTCCTATACAATGAACAATGGAGTGCCTGAGTTCTTTTCTTTTTCTTCTTTTTTTTTTTTGCCTTACTAAGGATGATGCCACTTTATTTACCCCGGCAATATTCTTTATGTAGATAGATGCTAAACTATGCGATACATTTTAAAATGAAATTTTAATTACTTTCTGCTATTCTCAGCTCACTGCCATCAGCAGCCATCATGCTTGAGGATAAAACAAAACAAAAAAATGGGGGCCCGTGGGAAGAGCAAAGGCCTTTTCCTGATTGGGGGACAGAAGCCCATTGTCAGTGGCAGCTGCTGGACGCTTTCCTGAAGCACAGGCTCAACTGCCAGAGGTCTGGGGAGGTCTTGAGGTTTGCACTGATGGCTCTGCCTCTCTAATGAGGTCACTGCTCAGCACAGGAGGTGGGACAGAGACCAGAAATGCAGATCGCAATTAGTCTTGTTTCCAGATATCTCCCTTAGCTTCCAAAGAGCCCCGGGAAGTAGAAATGAGGACAGCTCTTCCACAGATACATAAAAGAATTGAGGAAGGCACATTCTTTACTGAGCATCACTTAAGTGCCAGGTGCTACATGGTGCTGTCTTTTCTACACAGCGCATACAAATGCGGAGTGGCTCCATTTCCATAGGAATGGCACTGGCCGGGTGTTCACATGGGGACCACTCCGTAATAGTTCAAGTTTTGTCATTTACCATTGTATGTAGTCAGAGTGAATCACATTATCTATAGTATACCAACCCCTCCACACACACACACACCACACAGTTTAGAGGGTTTAAATGACCTGCTATTGCCTCCATTCCCAGTACCATATTCTACAAAATGGGAATAATACCATCATACCTATGTGAGCCATTAGAATTTCATCATGTGAGAAAACACTTTAAAAATGCATATGCCCTCTATAAATATAGTATCTCATGACAGATAGCACAGATAGCCCTAAAATCCATATTTCTGTGAGTATCACCCAGAGAACATAGCAAATAAACATCTGCCCATCCCTCCTTTCATTTTTCTCAGGACCTGACAGAAGCCTAAGTTGGGAACCCCAGAATCCTGGCTGCTGGGGCTGGGGCGGTTCAGGACACATGGGTGTGGCTTACGGCAGCCATTGCAAACTCTGCTGTCCCCAAGGCTGGGATTAGGATATTCAAGTTGCCATGACAACAAGCTGCCACTCAGCTCCCAGCTTGCCAGATCAATTGCCTGGGCCAGCATTGCCCTGCTTATTGTTTTTGTTTTATGAACTTTTCCTTTCAAAAAAAAATTACCAGAGGAGATTCTGTGTCTTGGATTTCTCTATCATCTTAATTCTTCAATAGTTTTTGGATCTGATTGTAAACCAGTATAGTAATTCTCTTTTCCCTAGATATTTCCTCTGAGTGAGACAAAATGAAATGTAGAACTCAAAACAAAATTCTGCTTGAATTCCAGCCCAAAGTTGAGGAAGCAGGCATTCATCCAAGGGAAAACATTTGCTGGAGTTTGGTCAGAATGCAAAGGCTCTCGTTGAAAGCTGTAGTATATCTCCTTATCTTAAATTTATCGATGCACTACCATCTGTATAGATGTGTTTATCAGGCACCACCAGAGATAGTTTCAGATTCACTCAGTCTTCACAGAACTTTGGGTGGTAGGCATTGTTGTTCTCTTTGTTCAAAGGGAAGACTTTCCAAGTCTCAGCAATGCTGCTTTGCTCAGGCCAGTGTCTCTTCCACTCTACTCTGCCACTTTTCTGCATGGTCATATTTATGGGCCTCTTCATTCTTTGCAGTGAGATCAGTGGCAACCAAGATAAAACAGATGAGTGATCATCTCACTTTACCATCCTCTGACTTTTGGCTGAGAGGTTCCATATCACTTTCTGGCTTCAGGATCAGACCAGAAAGTCGGGGACTTCCAAAGAGAGATTGCCCACGATCTCTTCTGACCAAGAATCCTAAAAGTCATTTGGGGTACCTGATTACTTTGTACAGAACCAGATCCTCTTTGGTATCCTGGGTGGGCTCTCCAGTCTCAGGGTTCTTCTCCAAGACAAGGGTGCTATCTTGTTTGCTTTTACTTTTCTCTCATTGCTGAGACAAAATACCTGACACCCAAAATAAAGGAAGGAAAGGTTTATTTAGGTTACAGTTTTTGAAGGTTTCAGTCCGTAATCAACTGGCTTCAAGGCAGGGTGGCATGGCACAGGGGCAACACTTCAAGGCAGCAGCAAGCAAAAGCAGCCAGAGCAAAAGGTGGGGGAGAGCAAGCCTCTTTTTCTCCTTTATATTATACACAGGCCACCCCCAAAACCCAGGGAGAGTGTAGCACTCACAAAATCTCCCTGGCTTTCACTTGCACAGGATGAGGATATTTACAAAGTAAGAACCCTGGTTCCCTGCTGATTCTCTCAGTTAAACTTCTAAATTTCTCAAATTGACATAGGGTATCAACCATAACAGGTGCTCATCCAATGCAGTTCTGCCAGGGTCCTGCTTCTCTAACTTGCTGGGCATTCCTTGAGTAGAACAATGACACAATAAAAGATGTGTTCTGAAAGGCTTAATCCAAAGGCCATATGCAAATGGAATGTTAATAATGAGATTGGACTTGTAAACCGTCTGAGAAACCATTCGGATAATCCAGGTGAGGAATGTCAGGTGGAGAACAGGGCCAGAGGGAAGAGAGGAAAATGGATAAATGGAAAAGGTAAGATGAAGAAAAACCTGGAAAGGCTAGGAATGAATTGAAGAGGTAGGTCTGAAACCTTAGAACTAGGTGGTAGTAACTAAAAGAATCTTCAAGATTCCTTAATCTCTATCTTCTTGTCCTTCTCTAAATTTCTTCTCTTCAAATATGTATTAACAACCAGGATAAACTCATCATTTTTACATTCACTTTTTGAGTTTCATTTAATTTCTTATGTTTTTACCATGTTGCTTTCTGATACTTTTCATTGCAGATGGATTAGCTAAACTTTGTTTTACCGCCAGAGAACAAACTGAATTACTATTTATAATGTCGTTTCTATGGAAAATGAATTATAAATTTCCAACAGCCTTGCAAATAGAATTTTGGAACATAGAGCTGTGGATTTCTTATTTCATACTATTTGAAAAAGAGATATTCTTGTAGTAGATTTGGTATTGACTCAGAAGAAAGGTAAAGTTGAAAAGCGTATGTTTGCATAAAAATTAGAATTTAAAGGATGGAAATTATTGAAAAGTAGGCAGTAGGAAGAATAGAGGCAACAGTATATACTGTTTGTTCGGCTAGTTTACCACTGAAATAAAAACCGGCATAAGCTCTCCTTCATAAAAAATAAAAAAATAAATCAACTTTGTTATGGTGAAAATTAATTACAACTATGTGAAGATAAATTACCATTTTAAAAGGAACTTATTTCAATGGACATATTTGAGTTGTGAAGAATGAGTTATGATATCAAGTAATGTAAATGTATTGGAGAAAAGTGGATTGAGTTGCACATTCTAGTTTGAATTGATTTAAAATCAGTGCACTTGACTATAGCAAAGGAATGGTTGCCTGCCTGGTGCTGCCTATACAGAAATCAAATGAGTCACCCAGAGTTGGTATGCATGCCTTTCTGCAGGGATCTGAGGTTGAGAATATGATTTATGACTCAAGTTTCTGTGTTTGATTCAACTCAACAAGTCTTTATTAAACACCTCTCATATGCTAGCAGCAATATAGGTGCTGGAAGAAGAAGCATATGACCCTTCCTTACCATTAAGGAATGTGTAAGGGGAGACAAGACAAATATATGTAAGTCAGTTAATATATGTTCTGTTACCAAATTGTTGGGTAGTTTTTGTTGTTGTTTGTTTGTTTTAATTACAGACATACTGGATAAAAAGGGGCAGGGAGAGAGTGACCTCTGTGAACAGAAGTGGTCTGAGGCATCTTTTTAAAGGGAGAATGATTAAGAAAAGGTTAGAACAGATTCAGCATGGAATGTCACCACCCTGGTAAAGAGGGACAGATGTGCTGGTTGAGGAAGAAAGATAAACAGAGCCTCACCCTGAGCGTCTGCATCAGACATAGCAGAAGAAATCTTAAATAGCTGAGAAGTGGGCAGATGCGGAAAGCCTGGAATACCCGACTATGTCTGGACTTGTTGCACCAAGTGACAGGAACAAACTGTGACTACCAAGACCACGTGGTGTTAAGCAAAACCATAGAAGCAGGAGCAAAGGCAAATCATGGTGCTGGTGCTTGCTTGATGTTCTGGATGATGAGCTTTAGAGTAATGGTTCTGGCTTGCATCTGGCTCTTAAATAAAAACATCCAAATCTTAAATAGACAAGGGGAATAGTGTTAACCTGAAATTGTCACCTGCAACTGCATTGAAAGAAATAAGAGTCCACATAGAAAACAAAGACTGAAGCTAAGAGGTGCTTGTCAATTTGCACAAGCTATATCCCGGTCAGGCAGCAGGTGTGGGAACTCAAGCAAAAATATAGCTGAAGCGAATTGTGCATCTTTCATGATTCTGAAATGATTCCCTGTAAGTGAAAATGTGCTCGTGGCTGGGGGGCGGGGAGTGACTAGTCAATTGGATATGGTCAGGAGACATTCTCCTGTTGACAAGTTTAATGAATTTTTCACTTTTAAGGCATTGTGTAGAAAAGGCCATAAAGTTATCTGATTGGTGCACATTCCCTGAGAACCCCCACTGTTCTCATATTGACTAAAGCTGAAACAATAGCAAAAAGGATCTGTAAGGCAGTATCATTTTCATCCTGGACTTTACTTCTGTCATCAACTTTCAGGAAAGCTGGCTGAGTAACCCAGTACCTCATCAGCAACCCTCAGCCTTCATTTCCTTAGCATTACCACTCACATTAGCCAGTGATCTGTTCTCCCCAGAGTGCCATGGTAGGTCCCATAAACCCACCCATCAATAGCCTCAGGAATCAGAATCTGACTTGGAAGAATGGGAGATGAATGTTAGTGTCAAACTATGGACCCAAAGAATCTTCAACATGACTATAGGCTGGGGAGTGTAAGACAAAGGGAATAGGGGAAATCGAGTGGGCTTTTGATTGCTTCTTAACTACACAAAACACCCTTGTAGTGCACTACCTTTTGAAAACAGGTATGTCTTAGGATCTGATCATTTTAAGTGCAGATTTGGAGAAATGGTTGAAAATTAACCCAAAATGTAAGACTATTAAAACAAGTTGGAGGAGCAAGCTACCTCTTCCTTGAGTCTGAATGCAGCAAAATTACCATTTGAACTTGAGGGTCAGAGGTCAGGCCTTACTCCTTTGACACAAGCCATCTATGGGGGCCACAGTCAAGTCCTGCCTTTGCAAACAAGATCTGATTACAAAGGCTGCAGAAGCCTTGTTGTGGGCTGGCTGCAGGGCCACCGTGCTGTGTTTGTGCTTTTCGGCTTTGAGCATTACCTGTTCCATTTCTTTTTTTAACAAGTGGAAACTGCAACTGCCACACATCCCCTGGAAGCTTCTATTCTCCAAGCCAGCACATGAAACATGTCGGTATAAAATGTTCTAAAAATACTTGTGCAATGCTGGAAAATGCATATTTCTAATATGTTCTCCTTCTGAGCACTTTATCTTGGCAGCAGGCATTACCTTTCTATGCTTGTGTTTTTTATGCATCAGTTCCATTTTTTAGCCAGGTGATTTTGCTTTTATTCATGTTCTTTATGAAATTGGCTCAAGTGTAAGGATGTGGAGCATGTTTAAGTACCATTATTCATCCATTCAACAAAATTTTATTGAACACTCATTGATATTCACAGTTTTAGATGCTGAACATAAAAAGATAAAAAACAATTTGATCCTTCCTTCAAGGAACTTATAACAGGTAAACAGACAAGTCAATAATATAATGTGGAAATAAGCAAGTACACAAATAATTAGCATATACTGTGATGTATCCTATATAGAAGCCACAATATACTGTAGGAGCTTGAAAGAAGTGTTAATGATCAGGGAAGACTTAGTGGAAGAGAGTGAGTTTTTCTGTGTGTGTAAGGGTACAGGAGGAAGACAGCAACGAAGAAAGGTGAAGCAGCGTGGGAATTTGAAAAGAAAACCATAAGCAACTCCGCATGCCTGAGGCAGGGAGTGTGTGTGGGGAGTGATTGAAGTGGAGTGGGGGATATAGGCAGAATGAAAATATAGACATCTTTGTAGCCAATATTCAGAGTATTTTATTCAATTATATTATTATCTGGGATAGCAAGCAGTGCAAAGTGTGAAGAAAGGAGGCGATATCATCACATTAGTTCTTTGTTCAGATGACCTTGACATAAGTAAGAAGAACAAATTGTAGAGGGTTGAAGCAGAAGCAAGAAAAACAGACAGATTTAATTGCTGGTGATCCAGGTAAGGTCTGTAAAAGCCTGAACCCTGGCAATATCAGTGATTTGAAGGAAGATATAGATAGGAACATTAAGGGAGAATTGACAGAACGCGTGTGTGTGTCTGTGTGTCTGTGTGTCTGTGTGTGTCTATGTATGTGTATGGGTATAGATGTTTCCCAGGTTTCTAGCTTAGACATGTGGATTGATATGAGATGCTGGCACTCATAGGAATATGAGTCAGAGATCAAGTTTGGGTGAAAAGACAATGAGTTGAGCTTTGTTAGAGGTGGATTTATTCATGGAAATTTAAAGTACACAGTGGCCTATATGAATCTGGGGTTAGGAATAAAAGCCTGGGCTTGACAAGTAAATGTAGGAGGGTATCTGATGTGTACAAGTTGCAGGGATACTGGAAAGGGAAAGAACATGGGAGATGTGGGGGAGGCCGATGTTTGATGACTGGATCTGGACTGGAGGCCTGGTTTTACTCTTGTGCATGACATGTGACATTGGGAAAGTTGCGTAACCACACCGAGCCTTCCTTTCTACAGTTAGTAAATAAGAGAGTCTGTCTTATGGCATTGTTTGGTTATTTATTCAGTCATTGTGATATAGGAAAAATGATCCCAGACCTCCAAATGATATGGGGGAATGAAACTCCCAACCTATTATACGTCTGGTGCGAGTTCGTGTTCTCTAAAATTGAAGAATGAATTTTAGGAACGACGGAGGGTAAGAGCAAGATATATTTATTGAGGGAAAGAAAGCTTCTGTCTGAGGGACAGAAGGGGGCCCGAGCGGGTTGCCAAAGACTCTGTCATTTTTAGGGACTTTTATAGAATAAATCATGATGGGGAAAACTGGGAATTTGCAAGGCAAGCGGGCATAAGGTGGGACATAACTACAGTTAACCAATAAGACTAATGGGCCAGGTAAAATTGATTAAATCAAGGACAAATGAGGAAAGGAGTCACGTAGTAAGCGGGGATGCTTAACAGTAGTGACTCTTCCTGTAGGGGGTTGGAATGCTGACTCTTGACTTTCTCAAGGTGATAGAGAACTATTTAGAATATCAATCCTTAGGATATGGCTATACTTGTTCTGTCTTTTGTCTTGATATCTGGCCCACAGCAGGAGGTGTCTGTCTCCTCAGAGGTTACAAGGTATCTGAACTTTTGCACTGGTTCCTTTGAGGGCCCAGCCCTGTCTGACTGCCTATAATATTTTGTCTAACTCACTTTTCCTGTAACAATTGATTAAGCAGATACTCAGTTCTTTCTATATATGTGGATCTGGTTATACCAAATGTGACCGAAGCAAAGTCCATGCTCTGAGCTAGCTTTCAACATTGTGCTAGAGGAAGAAAACAGACATTCAACATATAATGGCAGAAATAGTTACCATTGAGGAAAATCCACAGAACTTCATAAGATGGATGTAAGACCCCTGGCCCAGTTGGGTAGTGCAGGGTGAATTCTCAAGCAGTTTCAGCAGCAGTGACACTTGTTATTACTATTCATGGAATGATGCAGATACGTTCTAGGTTCCAGTGAGTTTGGGAGCAAATGAGAGGGGGAAAAATTGACAATAATGAACAAAGATGACCATTGCAAAGTCTAACTAGTAAGAGAAATAATGATTTCAAGAGCTGTGTAGAGAAGACTTGTGATAGAAGAAAGGTTTGGGCCTTTGGGAATGTGAGACTTGAATATGTTGATGTCAAGAAAATAGGGGAAGAGGCCTCTCTGGAGACAGGCAGATGCAAAGCAAAGTACCCCTTTGGAACCAGCAGAGAAAGCATGTGAAGAAGAGCAAAGAGGGTGTTTGCATTCTAAAATGCAGGGAGTGGTACATGGTGGGCACTTAAAAATAGTGTTGACTATGGCCTAAGCATGGACACTGTATTAGTCAGGCTTCCGCAGAGACAGAATCACGAAGTAAAATCAGTGAAGGGAAAAGAAAAAGTGGTATTGCCAGGTCTGGGAAAGGCTGTTAGGAAAGACTAGAATGGTTTATAGTTAAGTGGAAAGAGACA
Organism: Dasyprocta punctata; assembly: GCA_004363535.1. Classification (NCBI taxonomy): domain Eukaryota; kingdom Metazoa; phylum Chordata; class Mammalia; order Rodentia; family Dasyproctidae; genus Dasyprocta; species Dasyprocta punctata. Next base: position 119,897 of record RJWM01000041.1, on the reverse strand, counting down.
AAGAGAAGAGCTGCTAGGTGGAGTAATCTGGAATCAGAAGAGCAAAGCCTTATGTCCTTATGCCTCTGACTCAGGAAAAGAGAAATGGATGGACTAAAAGGCAAATGTTGAAGTAGAGAAACGCTGCAGGCTGGTGGTCTTCAGTGTTCTGGTAAGGAAAACAGTCACTTTAGGTGGAAGGCTTATAGCAGATGCTGCAGGGAATGGGAAAGGATAAGTAGGCCTGGAGGTAATGGGCCAGGAAGAAACGGGGTGACTTGCCCCCCTCGCTTGCCAAGGACGGTCATGACTTATTCTTGCTCTGGTTACTATTTCCATTACATCCTTTTAGATTTTTAATAAAGTCAGTCTGAAATACGTATAACAGGGTCACCCTAGAGAAAAGCAATGATGACTTTAAGATAAAAGATGATTTCCTAATCAGGAAACCAACCAAAAAACACACTCAAAATTAAGACCACCTTGCATACAGTATTTTAATTCACACAGTTGAGTCCTATGGAGAAATATGTGGCTCAAAAGTCTTAAGCACCTAAAGCATTTAAAATGTAGTCAATGAAACCTTGATTGCCGAGCAGATGCCCACACCCAAATTGAAGGTATTTCAAGCTTATTTTCACATTAAATCAAATCAATGAGAGTTTTTGTTTTTGTTTTTGCTGGTTCTGTTTGGAGCAGTTTTTAGTGCACTCTTCTGCTCTCTTTATCTGCTTTCTCGATATATAATATTCCTACTTGCCAGATACTGGCAGTTTGTGTTTGGAAATCTAATTTTTTATGTTGTCATTTAGATCATCAACTTCTAATATTTTTTATCTCAGGCGCTTCTGTGATCCTAAAAATTACTCAAGATTCCAAGGTTCTTTTACTTGTGTTGGCTATTTGAACTGATACTTACAGAAAATAAGCCTGAGAAAATTGTATATTTATCAACTCATTTAAAAAGAGCAGTAATGTCATTATGCATTACAAATAATATCTTATGAAGAATAAATTTTGCAACACAAAAAAATTGAGTGTAGTTTTACATTTGTATGAATATCTTTAATGTTTAGCTTAATAAAAGATGGCTGAATTCTCATATCTGCTTCTGCATCCAGTCTGTTGCGATAGATTGTTCTTGTTGAAATACATGAAGAAAATGCAGCCTCACACAAACATGTCATGTATTTGCCTGTTTTCTGTTGCCAAGGACACAAGAGTTTTTTTAGGTTCATGGTTCTGGGAGTTCAAGATCAAGAGCTGCATGTGGTGATGTCCTTCTCCCTGGCCAAGTCCCAGGGTATCCTAAGGCAATATATGACAAGAGGCAAGTAACATGTGCATCTCTTCTGGCCTTTCTTGCATTTCTTACAAGGCCAGCAGGATTCAATCAAGGGAACTCTGGGCTGATGATCTTATCTAATCCTAATCACATCCCAAAGACCGTGTCTCAAAAAAAAATCATAAATGAGAACTCGAGCAGGTTTTAATAGGATGGCCTAGATCTGACATTGGCCCGAGGCTTGCGATTCCAGCCCCACCCCTCAGGACCTGTGTGTAGGAGTTCTTGCAGGTTTCCTCAAGAGTCGTACAGCATGAAAGGACACAGACATCGAGAAGAACTTGCAATCATGGCTTTCCTCACCATAGCCCACTCTGCTTCCTCGAGGGTGTACTTTCATTTTGCCTTTTCCTCTTTTACTTGGCCCAAGCTCGCTCTGCAGAGCCAGTTTCCCCATCACTCTTGACTTTTTAATTAAACTTTACCTCTGCTTACAAAAAAAAAAAAAAAGTGAAACTGAGTTTTCTGAGTTTTCACCTGTTAATACCTCACAATGAGGAATGAATTTCAATACATGAACCCTTGGGAGACACAACTCAAATCATACCCGAACCATAGCATGTAGGGAGAAATATTTTAATAGAATGCAAAGATAATTGTGGATATTTTTATCACTATACCAAAGCTTGGCAAATGGTAATTTCTTAAAAGCTAGTTGCAATATGGAACCTGAAATCATATCAGCTAGCTTTTTTATACTGTTACATTAAGATCCATTGGTTTTGCCTATGTTTTTTAATTTACTGCTAATGCATGTATGCTTTTTTGTGTTATTTTTGTTTTTGTTTTGTTGTACTAGGAATTGAACTCAGGGTCCTCGCAAGGAGCTTCATCTCCAGTCTTTTTTTTAATTTTTCATTTTGAGATGGGATCTCACTAAATTGCTAGGTTGCCCAAGGTGCTTGAATTTGCCATTCTCCTGCCTTAGCCCTCCAAAGTACTGGGGTTACAAACATGTGCCCCCAGGCATGCCTCCGCATGACTTTTTAACATCATCTATTGGTACACTGAATTAAAAGCTTTGACAACAACAATATACATACAATATATATTACTAAAAGTTGTATCCATCACTGTTGCTGCAGTTTTATCAGAAAGCATCTTTAAAGTATTGGAAAGCTGTTAAGTTCATGTAAGTAGATACAGGTTTTCCAAAATGCTAATTTTTGCTTGAAAGTTTGAATTTTATCATTAGCCACAAATACATCAGAGTTGTTTCCTTAAAACAACAAACTCACTTCATTCAGTTTTGAGAAATGTCTTCCAAATAACCAAGTCTAAATAACTTTAGTTTGTCTATCAGTAGTTATTTCAAGTGAAAATGAAGTATGAAAAATGTGACCAGTTGCATTCACAGCTCAGTTGTGCGTGGAGACCATTCCACTTCCGCCCACAGCAGAAGAGCTTTATTCACCCTACTATTTCATCTTGCAGGATATTAAGATGCTCTTCTCATCACATGCCCCACATTTCCACTCTTTTCTCACTTGGTATCTATTCTAGTCCCTACTATAATAAGGCAGTTCATGTATGTCCTGGATTATCTTGGTCGTTTCTTAAAACTATTTCTTTAAATTGTGGCTTTACTAGTGAAATTACGGAGTCTTCCAAAGGCCACCTCTCAGTTTTCTTATTCTTTCTCAGTATTTAGAACATTTCGCCTATGTTCATAGAAGACACACAGCAAAGTCTCAAGCGATGAATTTAATGGATGAGTGAAATTAATTAGGGTTTCTCTTAGGTGTTGTCATTTGCAGTGTATCTTTGCTAAATTGAATTATTAAGACAAGGAGCATCACCTAAAACAGTAAACATCTTAATGGCTTGTTTTCATCTGGATCAACAAATTTGTATTTGGGTATGATTCTTCAATAATAAATTATAATATATTATTTCTGACATTTGTTATTTTTAGAGACTGACACTACCAGTTGAAAGCTAAAATGCAGCATCTTCTTTGATGCAAAGTGAGATTTTCTAGCTACAGCATGATTTCCTATTGAACAGAGTAATTTATTTACTCTTTGTGATTTATATATAGGTACCCACGGCAGCTTCACAAGATGAATGCCATAATATCATCAATGGCTTGTTGAAATGTATTTGTAAAATGCAATAAGATTTTTTAAAACTTACATTAGTATAGTTTCTCAATTCTGATGGTCAAATACGTTGTAGCTTGCAGTTAAAAGTTATAGTCTGTGTTTCATATATTTAAATGTGGTATATTTGTTAAATGTTGATTTTAATAGTTCCCTTCTGTGTGTAGGCATCTAATTAGAAATAAAAGAATCCTTAATAATTGACAAAATACAGCTGCAGAAATAAGTACAGTAACAGTTAAGTCTATTTTCAATTCACCCATCTCCTACAGTACCATTCCCTTGAGTAGTTGCTACATATCTGGGTGAAATTCATTAGATGCTATTAAGGTAAAAGAGAATTCTGTGCGCGTGGACTTTACAGTTAAGAATTTACCTTTTAAGATGTTTCCTATATATGTAAACATGTATCCTATGCAGAGAGATTTATTTCAATTAAACGAGTCTTTAAAAAGAAAATCCAGTTGAAGCTTTTAGTAATCTGATTTGCAGACATTGTTTCAATGCCCCGCACAGTGATCGGCTCTGTTTTTCATGACTGTGTACACCTGGCTCTTTCCCACTGCACTTGAGACGTATGCTCCCCATTTGCCTGTTAATACCGTGAGCCATGAGCACCCCATGCCTGGAAAGACAGTAACCAGCATGAAGGCTCTGACCTGGCGCTGTTGTTCCTACCAGCTCCTGAGGGCACACATGGGGCAGCCCCCGCTGAGCTTCCTCAGGCAGCCTTTGAACACCAAGCTGTGGAGCTTAGCCTTGGACAATCTCTCACCACATTGGAGCTGACAGTATGAAAGCAGTCATGGAGCTAAAGGGTGTTTCAGAGAATGAGGCTGAACCTCCTTTTTAGTTCTGCTTCATTCTGGGTTACCAACTGCCCCAGTTTCCATGGGACTGTTCCTGTTGCAAGACATGGGGTGTGGGGGCCCCTTTTATGTTGTCCAGTTTTCCTGGCATTGGAACAAAATCTGAAATCTGGCACAGTGGGAGTGAACTTGAGACTGTAGTTTTGCAGGCATTATGAAAGAATCAGGCACAAGCAGTGTTTATTGATCTTCAGAGCATTTCTTTCCCTGAGCTGGTTGTACTTTCTACCAACAGCAGCCAGTTCAAAGCCTCAAACCCACTTGGCACTCAGCACTTTTTGTAAGAAACTGCTCGTGTTACTGGGCCAGTGGTTGCCCTAGGTGTTCATCACATGCACTTAAAATGATTGCTCTCGCAGTTGCAGATGGCTGTACCAGCTCCAGACAAAGAGGGTTCTGCTTATATGATCTGGTTTCTGGAAGGAATTTGATAGATTTTAAAATGAGACGCGAGCACACTGGACTCTGCTGACCCAGGGAATTTTTACAAGATTAAATCAGTCATAAATTCTCTTTGGGCCTTGTTTGTTCTGACAGTTCCTCTAGGGGGTTCTTTGAGAGTTTGGATTAAACTACATGTTTGTATGCTTGAGATACTGAACTCCCACTTTCTATGGGTGCGTTTGTGTGAGCCCCTTCAGTAGGAAACATAGGTACAAGGGCAGGGTGCTCTGCCTCCGCTCTTCCCACAGAGAGCTGAGGGACAAGAATGCTCACTTACACTTGATCTTGGTCTATGCAGACTGTTTTCGAAGTTATATTATCAGTGAAAAAAGAGAACAGGGGATCAAAATACCCACAAAGAGACAAGTGCTTGCCTTTTATAAAATGAAAGTTAATATACTACAGGGAGTTTGTTATTTTAACAAATAATCTTATTTTGAAATTTTTGCTTCTTTAGAAAGTTTCATTCCTGCCCCCTTATACCTATACAACATTTTAAAGTTAGTGGATGTCATACCTTGGAGCAGGCCTCTATACTTTTCAGTTTTTCCTTGTGACTGCTAAACCTTATGTCAGTGCAAGAGGTCAGGGTATTCATAAAGCTGCTGTAGTGTGTTCTTTGCCAAACATGTGCTTGCTGAGTTATCAAAAAGAAAATGCCTCCCATCTTGATTTTGTTACCATCCTTGTAGAGTTTATTCCCAAGACTGACTGATCTTGTAGTCAGATTAAAGCTCTTTAAAATATTTGGTACATTTATCATAGATAAACATACATAAAATCTCTCTCCTGTTGAGTGTGGTCAGTATGTTATGCTAGTAAAGGTAACTATGTTTTCTAACAAGCATGAGGGTGTAGTAAAAGAAATTCCTGTTTGTTTGCCTTCTTCCCTTCTCCCTTGCTCATCATCCATCAGAAACCAGCGTGCTTAGATTTTTGGTGGCTTACAGAGGAGAGAGAAGGGAGGAACAGGTCTGTGGTTGGGTTTCCACAGAGCCGCCTATGCTCAGGAACAGCTGATTGTATTTGTCCATCCCCTGTACTGATTTTTCCCTGAATCCTTGACTTCAATATCTTCCTGCAAACAATGTGAACTCTTGCTTGTATGCCAGGTGAACTGCTGTTTGAGTTATTTTCTGAATTCAAGGGTGTTACAGAAGTCAAGAGTATTTAAGTAAAACAAACAAACAAGCAGTTACAGGATTTTATTTCTGTATAATCTGTAATTTTGGGTTGTAGTTCCTCTGGGGGAGGAGCAGCCTGAGATGGTTATGGTGTGTTAACAAAGCAACTGCTACAGGAACGAGTCCAGAGTCCTACAATAATTTAGCTGTTGCAAGCAGCTAAAAATACTAAAACATGGTATGATAGCCAGTGTCTTTGTCTGCTTGGTTTCCAGTCATTCGGAGCATGTTCCTTTCCTTATCATTCATTTGTTAAAAAAAAAAAAATGCCAGCTCAGGCTTAAGGTATGTGCTGCAGCTCTCGCTGGCTGCTCAAAGAAGGCAGGGACCGAGGCCCCCGCTGTTATCTTATAGATTGTTTTCACAGTGCCCGCTTCTGGCCTGATAACTACCACTGGGGAGGAAAATGGAAGAATCCATTTCTCTTTTCTAAATTACATGGAAAGCAAGCCCATGAACAAATAACAGTCCAAAAAATTGTTTCCAATGGCTTTTAAAGATAAATATGAACTGCTGTGTAGGGATAGCCATGATGTGATAGAGAAAGAAAAAAAAATGAATGTGGGACTGTCTAAATGTTTGTCTCCACCAGAAATGTTTTTGGAGTCTGCCCTGTGTGCTCTTCTTTGTTGTTCCAGTCACAGGGCATATTCTCAGTGGGCAGCAGGCAAGGCGGAGGCAGCAGAGACACAGTCTCATTAATGATTCAACACGCCACCCTAGCGGCCGCGGTAGCACACAGTGCTCCTGTACATTCCAAATGGCTGCTCGATTAATTTGCCTTTGCTCTCCGGGAAAGAAGCTGTTAGTTTAGTCTGCTAAAATCATCTCGGAACCTTGACAGTTAGCAGTGCCCTCACCAGCCCTGTGCACTCACATTCCCCCAGTCAAGGATAGGGCCCGGGCTTCAGTGTCTTTCACCCCCTGCCCCGGTAGTTCTGACACACAGTCAGAGAAACACTGCTTTAGAAGAAAGCAAGTTTGGGAGGACTTATGTGCCTTCTCATCTTGAAACTTCAAAGCCTAGCCCACTTTTTCCTGGCCAACAGGCAATGTCTTCTCACTCCCAGAAGAAAGAGAAGACCCCTGAGGACTGAAGTCGGCGATGTAATTTTCTAAGTCTGTGGCATATCTTTTTACTGTGTAAGAGAAATACCACAAAAGTGCTAAGAAGTCAGCAGTCATGTTGTTGTTTTACATCAGTATCGGCTGCACAGCCCGGTCATCCAGGCCAACTTAATGCTTTTGTTATGATGAGAACCTTTTTCTTCTTTTATAAGAGTAGCATACCACCATTTTGGTCCCTATGGGTTTCATTTTTTAATTGATCCGCAGACCCAGAAAGTTCAGAGCTCGCACTGAGATTCTGATGTTCTTCTCTTAGAAATTTGTCAAGAGAGCTATGGAAAGTAACTTGTCCAAGACAAGGCATCTCTCCTGTGGGCAGTGATATTTTGAAGAGAAAAGTGTCCAGTCCTGTCCCTGAGAGACTCTAGGAAGTATCTCTTGCTGTCTGCTGTGAGGGAAGATCACACGTTGGTCTCCACACACAAAGCCATTCTCCAGCAGACAACAGCAGGGTCTCCTCTAATTTACCTCAATTCTGATGCTACCTTCCTAGGGTTAGAGTTGGATCCCACAGGTTCAGGGTTTAGTCCAACAAGGCTACCTCCATTGAAGATGCCAATCAAAAGTCCCAGACAATGACCTTGCGTCTGCCTCACCAACTATAAATTGAGATCTCTGTGACTACCTCATTAGGTAACTTGCTAGAATGACTCTTGCAACTCAGGAAACACTTCACTTATAATTATCCATTTGTTATAAAGGTTATTAAAAGGGATAAGATGAACTACCAGATAAAGAGATACATAGGGCAAGGTATGTTGGAGAAGCCATGAGGTTTTCATGCTATCCTCCAGGGATCTCCACGTTCTAGGTAACCCAGAAGCTCTGTGCACCCTGTAGTTCAAGAACTTTTATGGGGGCCTCATAGATCAATGATTGGCTCATTCTCTAGTCTCTTATCCTTTCCAAGATAATGGGAAGTAGGGTCAGGCTTCTAAGGGGACCAGTCCCCATCCAAAAGCCCACCAAGCATCAGATCATTTAAGCACAAGACACACCTCTCACCTAGGAAATTCCAAGGGGTTAGGATCTCTTTGTCAAGAACCAAGATCAAAAACTAAATATCTATTTCTTGTTTTATTACAATATCACAGGAACCCATTGCTTACTCATTGGCAAAAAGGTCGAGCATGGCAGTGGCGAAGGCAGCTGTGAAATAGTGCAAGCTGCTGTCGGTTCCATCTTTCCTTCACCCAGAACCATCCACAGAAATAGAAAGTGACGTAGAAATGAACATGAGTAAAATCGCCTCTGTCCACTCAGATAGAGGTAACTAAACTGCCACCTTCCAGAAACACCCATTTAGAAAGATCATTTCTGAGGCTTCTTTATGAGTGAAGGTTCAGAATTTCAAATGTATTCTTTGGGCTCCCAGTAGACCCATTTACAGCTTCTATCTGTCTTACAAGCAGTGGAAAAAGGAAAATACCAAGAATCACCTCAGACTAAGCAATGGCCTGCAGTTAAACAGAGGAGCAGCATCCAGACAGTGAAGCTGTAAGACCCCGGAGATACCCAGTCAGAGCTGGGATCTGTGTAACCCTCCTTGCCCATCCCGAATGGACCGTTATCCAAATGTCATATTTTTCCACATCCTTACAAGCCTATGACCAACTGAGTGAAGAGAAGCAGATCTTGGCGGCTCCCTATTGGATACCCCAGCTGTCAGCACCCTCCTGTGGAGGCTCTCCCAGGCATGAAGACTACCATCAATTGTCCTGCTTCTTATTTCCTTCCCTGCTTCTTTTGCTCCTGTGTGGTAAAACTGACTGACTGCAGGTCCATGCCTTTTCAAAATATTCCCCACTCTCTTCCTGGAAGGCATGATAATGATGAGAAAAATAGCAAAAATGCATCAGAGGGAAAAGTAGGGCGCATAGGGCCAGATCACAGCCACAGTGCTGGCCTGCAGAGGCCTTGGAGCATGGTTGCTAGAGGCAAGATATGTGAAATAGATTTGCAGATGAAGAACCCTGAAAAATCATAGGAAAATGAATCACAGAATAAAGGGCTCACCAGTGGGTGCTGAACAGTGAGCTGACCAAGGCACTGCTGTACAATCACAGAGCTAGAGAAATAGCTGCATGACATTGGGTGGTGATTTTAATCTTTCTTAGCTCTAATTCCCCTCCTATTAAATAGACATGTTGACTTTACTAAATAATGATAAAGTTTTATTGCTTGTCACATAATGAGGAAGACTTTCCAATCCTCAGTTTTATGGCAGATAGCTTATCATAGAAGGTAATCTAGGCCCTGAGACAAATACAGTCATTCTTGGGACAAAAAAAAAAAAAAAAAAAGACTGGTTTGTTTAATCTACACCAGTTTTTCAGTACATGTCTCCAAATAGCCAAAAACATGAAATACAAATATAATAATTTTAAGTAATTTTTGGTGGTAGACAAATTCAACTGGATTAGAGCAGATTTCAGATTTTAAAATGGCTTTTTAAATGGAATTCACTCATACACTTCTTCATTCAGCCAACAAAAGTTTGATTTCTGGCTCTTTGCATCTTAATGAATTTTGACTTGCATTTAAAGGGGGCTGCAACATTGAAAGATACATTAAAGAACTTGTAGGACAGACAGGCATGGTGGCTCATGCCTATAACCCCAGAACTTGGGAGGCTGAGACAGGAGAATTGCTGTGAGTTCAAGGCCAGCCTGGCCTACAAAGTAAGTTCAAGTCCAACTTGAACTATGTAGTGAAACTCTGTCTCAAAAAGACACACACACACACACACACACACACACTCAGAGAGAGAGAACTTGTAGAACATACCATCCTCATCATATTGACTGCCAAATGCAAAATCTTGATCTTTCCATCACAGCCATCTTATCTCACATAGTGTAGAAAGCTCACCCCTTCTTCTACAGCCGGAGAAGTTGCCCAGGAACACAGAACTCTGAAGCTTCTCCTGTTAATTACTGGCCACTTTTGCCACACCTCTGAAAGAGGTTTAAGAGTTGAGCGTACATGTGTACGTGTGTTCATGTGTGCATGTATTTCACCATCATTTTCATTCTTGGGAAGAAGGGCCATGTTTCTAAGTGGTCTATGAGCAGCATTAAACAGCCCCACAGACTGGCATCTTAGGTGAATCATCTTGCAGGGTCTGCTCCCCTGAAACCTCCTGAGATGGTGTTGGCACAGTGACCCAGGCCACTTCTGCATAGGCCTCCCTGCGAGGGTGGGTGCCTTTACCATGGAACTAGCTGCCCACAGTTTTAGTATAGCAAAAATATTTTTAATGAAAGAAAAAATTCACCAAATTCTTGCTAAGGATCGGCAGTTGAGAGTTTAGGTTGAGGTGGGTGGAAGTTTGTAGGGAGAGGCTATGTGTAGCCCCAGGTGGGAATATTTTCTGTGCATTCTCTTCAAATACCTCAAGTTCAAAAAGTTGTTGTGACTTAATTCCTGACCTATGGCCACATTTACAAGCAGGCTTTTCAAGAGCAGATCTAGTGTGATCAGTTTGGTATGGATTCATAATACAGTGTAAAAAGGGTATGTATGAGTGTGTGTGTATATGTTTGTGTGTATATACAGTTGTCATCGTCATTGTTAATAGGCTAGATGTTTTCTTTCTTCGAAACACTAAGCAGCTCTTTGAGCACCTGTTAAATAACTTTTTTGAAAACTAGAAAGGTATGGTAGGTGATGATGAGGCTCTGAAGCCAGAACTTCACAGTATACATTTTTCCATATCTAAAGGAAATGAAATTTAATTCTGAGTTGTATTATTTAGAATCGAATCGACAAGCAAGTCTTCCTCTTGGTTAGTATGGATAATCAAGTCAATTCCAGTGCATTGGAAGGACTATGTTTGGAAAAAACTACCTTTGGGGAAGGTGCTATATGTACAGTGCAGTACTCTACATTCTGAGAACTAAGCTCTTGTGATCTGGGTCCTATTTTATTTGGGGTTTCTTGTTCGTTTGCTCACTTCACTTCCATCGCTTTTATAAACACACATTTGGCATTCTAGCTCACAGCTGTTATCCTGAGAACGATGCTAGATGGTCGCTGCCTGGTTGCTACAGGCTCCTTACTAGCTGGCACCCATACTGACTAGCTCAGTTCTGAGGTTCAGTGCATTCCCACATAACATGCCTCATGAAAAGAGAAGGGACAGCATGTATCCTCCAGGATTAGTTTACATCCTGCAACACTTACGCATGTGTAATTGTAGTTGGTTGTGGTGTTGATACCCATTGCTTAGTAATTAATGCACTTTCTTCCACTTTTGTTTGAGATGTGTTATTAACTTCTCAGATCTGTCCTGCTGCTCTGGGTTTAGTCTGTACACAGTGGGAAGAAATCCTGTTTCTTACCAAAAATTGCAGAGCAATTTGATTCAGTTTCTTTTGTTGAAACGCCGAGTTAATTATATTTAACCACAGATGATGGTAAAGTTGCACTAACAGCATTTTTTAATCAATGGGAAATGTTTAGCGTGTGTGAGGTAGGGGAGGTAGAAAACCAGATTGGTGGGGGGAGGCCAGAGAACCAATTCCACACGAAAATGTTAACTGTGTGATTAAGCATAAGCTTTCTAATGAAGTTATTATGGGATACTAAAGAGGCCTTTATTGCATGAAGTTGGAGGCAGAATGTAAATGTGCTTGCATGTGCCTACTAAAGAGGAGAGAAAAGATCCCCACCTCTCTCACTTTTGCCCATATGTAGATTGCTTTGCAGAAATAACAAACTTGGGAAACTCAGAACGAGATTGACCTAGCTGATACCTACCATATTCCAACAGCAGAATCTGGAGATAGTTGCTTTTGTGGTTTAATGGGAAGCTAGATATGCCTATTTATCCATGTTACAGAGCTAGCAGATCATTTCAACTCGCCTTTATTGGTGGAACAATTAGGATTGAACTCTCCCCAGTGTGAAATCAGAAGTCAGATTGGCTCCACATTAATAATGCAGAGAGAAAAGCTGTTTAATTGGAAAAAGTTACACTGTGTACTGTGATTCGCCTTTGTGCCAATGGCAACTCCTCGAAGAATGAGTTTGACCTAGCATAGTGGAACAGGTAGTACCTGTTTTTGCTGGTCAAAAGTTCCATCTCACTCTGGAGTGAGATGACCACTGGATCTGTGAAGACACTGGTCATGGTCATTATACGATGCTGTTTCAGAGTCTCATGGGAAAGATATCTTACCAACCTTGTTTCATTAGTGGGTTTCTTTGATGGATTGTTTTTTCCAAGAAGCATGAAATAACACATCTAGAACCTTTCTCTGATTTCCACATACCTTCATTCTCATGTGTCTGTATGTCTTTGCCTCTTTGGTAGATCAAACCTATTTTTTTCCCAACAAATTTTACTTATATTTCTATGTTGTTTTTCAGAGCATTTGAGCATTGCCAACTTGTTGGGAACTAGGATGGCACTACAGTTTAGTGGAAAAGAAAGTTGGGGCTGAAAGATGTGCCCAGGGCGCCATGGCTAACAGGGAAAGGGAGGTCACACCCTATGCCAGGTCCACAGAGCCTAACTCCCTTTCTCTTCCCCAATAAGGCTCCCAGTAGTTTGCTCCTGTATTATTCTTGTCAATTTCTCTCCGCTATTCAAATTCTGCTCACTTTTATGCCAGAATTCTCGCCCTTTCTTGGTCCCCATCTCTTGATCTTTCTCTAACAGAAATGTGCAACATAAATGTGACAAGTACCCAGCAGTGATCAGTTAAGCAAGGGGAAGCAGACATGCACTGGCTAGATATGAAGATATAAAAATACAGCCCTGTGTTCTTATTACTTGAAAAACTATCTGGTCTTGAAATAATGTGAAGAATTATTTTGAGGAAGTCATCCCTAGGGAGAAAAGGAGGGTGTAAGTGGCAAATAGGGCAGTTTTGTGGTTTATTTTACATTGTTTTATGTTTTCAGCTTTGGGCTGCATCTCTGAGTTTTATTCTTGCATCTCCCTGACCTATTTGTTTATAAAACAGAGAGACTAAAAATAAGTGCAAAAAGAAGGCATTTTTCTTTCGTACTACATGGAATAAATGTTGGGAGTCATGAATCAGAACACTCTTGGGTGGGAAAAATCAAGATTGTCTTCTAACACTGCTAAGAGCTAATTACATTAAAATAATTATTAATGCTATAAATAAGAACCAGGTAAGCTGAGCTGATCTTAGTATTTTGTTATGTTTGTATCTAGAAAACATGCAATAGTATATTAAAAATAAGATAAAGTGACTTGATTTTCCAAAGCCTTGTTTTCTGTAGGAATTGCAGAGTATGAGAGGGACAGAGGAAGTGAATTAATGAGTGCCACCTGCTCCATGTGTTGTAGTCTGCAATGAGCTCTTTATTCATGTTATCTGTGTAATACCTACCATGAACCTGTCAAGTAGCTGTTACCATCTTCACTTTATAAAGGAGGAAACATGTTCAGAGAGGCTAACTAGTTTGTTCCAAAGCTCTTAAGTAGCAGAGTCCAACTTTGAACTCAGGTGTCTCCATTCTCCCAATATAGTTTCCCAAAGTGGAATTTGGGGAAGCATGAGGTCTGCCATCCACCATGAAAGTGATAATGTACTCTCCTAAATATTGCTCCCTTAAGATTATCAATGAATTGGATTTACTGATCACTTGCTGTCCAACTGGGTAATTTATCTTTCTTCATACGCATTACAGGTTGAATTATGTCTTACCAAAATTCATGTATTGAACTCCTAATCCCTAGTACTTTCAAATGTGCCTTATTTGCTAATATATCATTGGAATTGGTTAAGACAAGGTAATATTGTAATAGGGTAAACTCTCAACTAACATGACTGGTGTCTTGGAGAAATTCAGGGACAGACACACCTGGGAAGAACATAGTATGGAGATTAGAGTGATGCTACTTCAAGCCAAGAAACTACCAGAAATTAGGAGATGGGCCTGAGTCAAACCCTTTCCTGGTTTCTTCAGAAAGAACATGGCTCTGCAAACACCTGATCTTGAACTTCTAGCTTTTGGAACTTAAAGTCAAGGAATTTCTCTTATTGAAACCACTTAGTTTATGGCAATTCATTTGCCCTAGCAAACTAATACAGTGTGTCTCATGTCTTATTCCTTTGGGTCTTCAGTCTCATCCCCATCATTTCAGGCCGGGCTGCTGGTACTTCTTTCAAGCTGTCATCACATACTTCTGGTAGTGTTCAATAGCTGCCATCAAAACCACCTTGTCTCATGTAATGCATGAAGCTCATCACCTCTGCATTCCAAATAAATCTCCTTACCCAGACTCCCAGTATTCTTCCTGTCCCCCTCCCCCAACAACCTCATCCTCACTGTGTTCTGGAATTACTATTTTCTGTGCCACAACGGATTCTGTACTCATTCCTTGGCTCGATATCAGGACATTATAGCTTGAGGATTGATCTCGATATGTTCTTTTGTCTGGGTCTTTTATTTTCCCTTATATTGTTTATTCACAGATTTTAGAAGATTGCACATTTTGTTTAATTATGTTGGAGACAGACTGGCATTTTAGCTGTTACAGTCTGTGGGAGAGAGTTGATAGCAAAAATTATGTGGAGTTTAAATTGTTTTCTGTGAAGGAAGTGGAAATGAATGAAGCTGTTTTACCATGAAAAGTAGGTATTTTGCTCTGGATCTGGGAATGGGATTTTTTATTTATTTATTTATTTTCTTAGCTGGAAATGTTCTCAGTGCTGCATTGTCTATTTTGTTTGCTTTTTACAAGTCTGACTGTTATAAAAAGGAAATTTGTATCTGTATTTGCAACTTTGAGTGTGGCAGCTGTGTTTTCAAGGCTTAATCTGGGATGGAACTGATATGCAAATGATGTCAAAAGTTTTCCCATGATGTTGTCAAGTTCTACTTCTACATGGCACCTCCAGCCCCCATGGAGGGCCTGCTGAGTTTTAGATTTTTAGGTAATGACAGTTTTACAGTGATGTTAACTCAGAAAAACTACAGCTTCTTCTTATAACCTCCCTTCCTTCCGTGCTCACATGCAACTGCCGTAGGCGTGTGGATATCTGCTCTTGATATATTAGCCATGTTTTTTATCAGTTGGGAGGGGGGCTCTTTCACAAAACTACAAAGCTTTTTGTCTACCATGTCTGTCAAATTGTGGCTGATTTAATTAGAATGAAATTTTAATTGGAAAAATTCTGCCAAGATCCAGCCCTGATTTGAATATTCATAGTTATGTTAAGAATCTCCATATACCTGGGGTCTAATTTGAATTACTTCCCTGGACCTCAGCCCTACTAGCACAATAAGAAGGGGACTACACAATATTCCTGCAAACTACCCAGACATAGTGGGCTGGAATGGGAAGCCAGATGGGAAAGTGTCTACGTGAGTGGCCCCCATTGTTTTAATAACAGCCATTTGTCCAGATACATTTTTCGGGCTTGTGAGTACTTGGCCAGGAGAGTAGGAAATGTGTGGGCCAATATTAGTGAGTTACTTGGAATGCATAAATTTTAGTGACAATGGAATATGTTGGAAAAATCATAGGGGTGAAGAAAGATAGAAAATCTCCCTCCAAGTTCACTTGTACTTCATTGGAGGCTTGTGTTCTCCAATTTTCCCTTCAGGGCCTTGGCTCTTTATCCCTAGTATAGGGGGATACACAGGGCCTGTCTTGCATGAGTAGGCAGCGCCACAGCACCTCCCTGGGCAGTGCGTTGCTGTGGTTCATGCTAGTGATGGTACAGTTAGTAAAGGTGAAGCAATCAGTCTCTGAACTTGAATTTTTGTTGCTTCTGGCTATTTCAATACCAGAACTCAGTTTTCCCAAATCATTTCTTATTTGCAATGAATGTGCTTGATGTTTAAAAAAGATTCTATGGCATGTTACCTTTGCTATTGTGCTTTTAATATAAAACTATGTGCCTTGGACAGCAAAATAACGCTTTTTATTAGACAACAGAATTGTTATTACAGTCTGCTTTCATCTAGGATATTAGAAATGAAAAATCTTAAATACATGTAAAGCAAATATATAACTCCTTCTGCAGACCTCCTGACAATCCTCCCCTGTTTAAAAGAGCCAAGCTACTGCAAAGACCCTAGCAGGAGATTTAATTCCCCTACAGTGATTACAGACTTACAGCCTTTTGGCACTTCCTGCTTGATGGCTACTATTTTGCAGTTACTGACATTTCTCTTTCAGGGATAAGAGTCTATTTCTCCCATCAAATACAAGGTATTTATAAGAAACCTCGATTGCACTCATACTTTTGGTGCATCGGCGCACAGGTTATATAAAAAGTTCTTTTCATATGGCAAAATAAATGCGTGAGATTTCAGAGAAAAAAGAAAAATCTGCAGCAATAATATGTTCTAATAAATATGAGCAGATACAGCTGTGACTCTGGGAATGGAGATATCATGTGCACACGAGCCAGTCACTGTGGCTGATCTTCCAGGCCTCCTGAGCCAGAGGCATGGAATGGTCCCACCTGGCTCCTCCAGCCACTCTTGGCTGGCAAAGGTTTTAACCCTATTGCAAATTTGAAATGCGGATATTTTCATATAGAATATGTTTAGTATCTTTGTCACTTGTATGTAATGTAGAAAAACCAGGACTCGTTATCATTCTGATGAAGGTAAAGAAATAGCAAGTGGTCACGAAGAAGAATGAACAGGGAAGGTGTATTGGGGGATAGTCCCACCAAAGTAGGAAGTATTTCAGGTTTTATATTCATTTATTTTCTTATTCCAGGCCCACCAACAACTATATCTCCATTCTCAGGAAATAGAACTTTTGCATTTGCTGAAGGAGGTTGTGTAGCTGTGCAATTTACCTTTGGCCATCAGTTGAGGACCAAAAGTTTCCTTTTGGCAGCTTCTACAAAATAAAAGTCCCCAGAGGTGGCCGGGCAGCTGAGGTTGCTGGGCAATGTCATCATGCCTTTGTTGGAGAGCTGTATTTCTTAGATTGACTGAAGCCTTTGAAAACTAACTTCGATGTGCTATGTTAACCATCTGGAGACATTTTACAGTTGTTGTTGAAAGGTTGACTGGGGTCTCTAATGCAACATGAGAAATTGATGGAAGCTTAATAGAGTTTAGCAGTTGCAATGATTTGTGAAAGACAGCCACACAATAACCCTTGGCCCAAGAGATGGCAGTTGTGTATACTGTTTGAATGAAGATGGCAAGGAGTTGAGTGGGAGTTGCACCTTTTGTAACGATTTGGAAAGCACTTGAATGGCATACATTGACCTAGTTAAGAAATATTGCCCTACTGGTCACATGTGTGTCATTGATTTATTATTCACCTTGTAGAAAGCTCCTTTGATTTAGAAGTTTTGCACATCGGCCCCCATTCCTCAATAAAAGGTCTGGTATATCTCAATGCACCACATGTACATATGTTTTAGACCTAGGTCTGGCCTAAGATTCTAAAGAATTAGCCTGTCTTTCAGCAAGTATTGCTGGTTATAATACTGAAAAGAATGAATTTTTGCTCTTTGTCTTCATATGGCTAAATAATAAGACAGTCTTTGTTTTCATGTTTTTGCATCATTTGCATTCACCATTGTGTAAAAACATCAGTCATACTCCCCACGTATCTGCACGCATATTTATGTTGCTATATTTATAAACTCAACACATTTATGCATATATTTAAATATGTATATACAAAATAAAGAAGAGACGGAAAGGCAAAAAGCAAGAATAATGAAAAAGGAAATGCTATTTCAGTCAATGGGAGGCGATGCAGAACCTGATGAGTGGGTAGAAGAGGAAATGATGAGTGAGTAAAAGAGGATGATAAGAATTGAGAGTGGTCGTCAGACAACCAGATGCAGGTGTTTCTGATAAAATGCAATATGCCTGAGGAGAAAATGGCACAATAATCAGAGGCTCTAATGGCAGTAACAGATAGCTGAGAATTTGGAGACATTCAGGTCCTCCATCAACTGTGCAAAGTCCCAGATATGGGCTAAGAAGGGAGCAGGACCTACCCAGATGAAAAACAGGTGTGGCCCTTGGGAGGCTAATAGTCTTGGGAAGAGTCTCAGTAGCTCAGTGGCCTTTTAGAAGCAAAAGTTTACAGTGAAGATTGCTTATGTTACTCTAAATCAGATCCTGCTTGGGTTGTGGTGGAGCGTTAGTACAAGGAAGTGGCCTCAAGGTCAGAAAAGATGCTAGGTATTCTAGAGCCCATCAAAGTTGTTTTGTCCGCAGTTGATTGAATTGTTATATTTTACAAAATATTAAGTGAAACCCTATGTGACCACTATCCAGTTCTCAGACACTTTGAAAGGCCATCTGATCTACTCTAAGGTCACATCCCTATCCCATCTCTGAGAACACCCACTAGTCTGGGAAGGATAAACACAAAACATGTCATGATTTTCAAAGGAGGTGTTAGGGTTTTACAAAGATTAATTTTCTTTCTTGGTTATGTCTTGCAATATGAGCCATCTGTAAATTCCTCATTGTTTGCTTTTTGTTATGTTTAATTTATGTGGCTTTTCTCTGTGGTCACTGGGATGGGGCCAGATTTAGCTTAACAGATTCCTAAAAGCAGATACAATAAATTCTTTCCAAATGTTTTCATTGTACCATAAAAAATACAACAGTTATCTCTCACCCTGTTGAGAAAAGTTACTCTGTCAACCTTAGGACTAGGTTGTGTCCTTGATGAAAAATTAACACATAGGAGGGTGTGAAAGTGATACACTACATTGGATTTACCAGGAATGATAAATTTGGATTTGGAAAGTTGAATTTATGATCTCGCTTCATCTTCTCCGAACTTCTCTATGGAATTTCTTATCTGACAGTATGACTGGAAACGTTATCTCGGGCATATCCTGGGATGTGTTTTCCTGGCTGCGTGAAATTCACAGATTATATATTTAAACATATCTCCAGTTGGAATGCTTGC
Organism: Dasyprocta punctata; assembly: GCA_004363535.1. Classification (NCBI taxonomy): domain Eukaryota; kingdom Metazoa; phylum Chordata; class Mammalia; order Rodentia; family Dasyproctidae; genus Dasyprocta; species Dasyprocta punctata. The sequence continues at coordinate 100,950 of RJWM01000041.1, read as the reverse complement.
AACATTACTGTTGATCATACAGAATGGGCCCTGGTGGAAACTGCTGCTCACATTGGATGGCTTGAAGAACGTCTACTCTTCAGGCCTCTTCCTTCCCCTTCCCCGCTTGGCTGCTGCTGCCCTCCTAGCTGATGTGGCCTGACATTCCATCAGGACAACAAGAGAGGATATGTGGTCCTCAAAAGGCTACTATTAAAAGTTACCTGGGAGAATAAACGTCACATTTCTTAGAGTTTGTACTTGAATATCCCTGAGGAAGACGGGTAGTGTGGAGGTGACAACCTTTGCTTAGGAGGTGATGAAAACCAGTACCCATGGAAAGATTAGGCTAAGCTGGGCAAATACTGAGCCACCAGGCAAGTGTTTGAAAGAAATGCAGACTACCACTCTCTTTATTTTGCTTTTACTCTTTTATCTCTGTCTCTCTTGCTTGTTACCTTCATATTCTTCCATGGGCTCTTTCTTCACTCCCCCCACCAAAAAAGCATGCCTACAGCAACAGTAAATGAGGAATTCACTAGAGAGGAGTGGGTGGAAAGAATGCTATTTTAGAAAAGTAACATATAAATAGGCAATTGAGCACTGGAAAGAAGTTCCTTAAAGACTGTGTGGGATTTAAAATCTAAGAAATGAACATAAGATAGACTATACAGATGAAATAAAGGCAAATATGGTCTGTACATTATACATTTCCTCCTTTCTTCTTCACTCCACTCTCTGTGTGTCTCCTCTTAGCGGGGAAAAATGTAGTAGCAGTGATAGAAAATGAACCTGGAAGCACAGAGAGAAACTCGAAGAGAAGAACAGAGTAGGAGAGACTTAGGCAAGGACTCTCCCAGGGACTCCCTCATGGTGTACCCATACCCGATGAATCAGTATGTTGACTTTTTAAATAAGTCTTCAGGGCTTCATCTCCCATACAAGGGCTACATTTGTGCTCTCAGAGAGGATGTGGAGTCCTGATGTGTGTTTCACAAGCAGAGTGATAAACCTTGGGTCACATACCAACTACCTAGAAATGTATTTGCACATCTAGTCTGGTCCTGCCTATTGTCCATGGGACTCTGATACAACTGCTTAATCCAGAAGGCTGGTTAGCAAACTGTTTAATGCTCTGCTGTTCTACAAGATTCAGATGTAGGATCATCAAAGCAAGTTTGCCTACTGAGGTCAGGAGGAATAACTCAAGGGAAAAGGAAAGAAAACTCTTTTCTTTTTAACTAAATGACATGTAGCTCCCCAGCTGATCTTGGGACAGAAAATGTTCGCTGGGTTCATAAAAAGCAAAGAACCTGGGAGATAGAGTCTAAACAATGAGGACTGCAATGAAGATGACAGTAAGATCTGTGTTGGAAGGTTGATGTGGCGGAGATAAAGTGCTTTAGAGTAATTTACACCAGGCTGTGGACTACTGAGAATACCTCAAAAAAGCAAGCTCTTTGTGGCCCCTTCTGGTTTCTGCATCCCGGGACCAGAGTTTAAACATCATGCCAGACAACATTAGGCTAGAGCTACTTGATTGACTTACAAGAGCCCGTTATAGGTATCACTTCCCAAGTCTGCATTTAGTAACATCATGTAGGTAAGCTGGAAATTTCATGCTGAGTATTTACACCATAGAAATTGGCAATAGCCACAAATCAAGGTTCCATCACCACCAAAGGCTGTTTATTTTTGGGCACAAGAGAAACATGAAGAAACCGTATCAATATGCTTAAATTATAGTCCTTCCTCAGTATCCACAGGGGTTTGGTTCCAGAATTCTCTGCAGATCCTAGGTGTTCAAATCACTTCTAGAAAATGATGTAGTATTTACATATAAAATCCACACATCCTCTTATATACTATAAGTCAAGTCATCTCTAATACCTAATACCTAATACAAAGTAAATGCCATGTTACTCTGTATTGTTAAGGGAATAAAGGCAAGGAGGGGAAGTCTGTACATATTCAAAACAGATGCAATCTTTTTCCTGTGTATTTCTGATCCATAGTTGTTTGACTATGTGGATGCAGAACCCATGGCTATATTTTTTGTTGTTTTAAAACCTAGTCATGTTTTCTGTAAGAGTTTAAATCTACGTGTGTATCCCCCAACTTGTTGATTCCTAAGTAAAGAATTCATCATTCTTTAGCTGTGAAATAAAAGGAGAATGCATTTCCATTTTCAGGGTTTGTTTAAGAATTTTGCAACAAGTTGAAGGAAATCGTGTCTGCTCAGCAAAGCAATTTGGTGTCTGATGATAGCCAAACAGCCTGGAAAATTATCTTTGCCTCAGCTCACCCACTGTGCAAGAGGAGGCTGCTGACAAGCCGGCCACCTCCAGAGCCCTATTGTGTGGGTCTCGGTAGCACAATGGTGAGGGAGAGGCAGGTATGTGATTTAGCCATCTCTTGCTCTGTGTCCTTTGCTTAATAAGTAAAAGCTGTCATGCAGTCTTTGTGAGGATTTTCTATCAGCACTTGAATCATTTCTTCTCTCCCATCCCTCAGGGGGAGCTTTGATAAAGCATAAACAATCGCCAACACATTTTAGAGACAGCTTCCAACCAACCACATAGAAATTGCTGAAGATGTCTGAAACATTTGCATGAAATGCCAAGCTTTCTTTTTCTTTTAAATTGTATCTCAAAACTTGGAGACACGTGGATTTTGTGGTAGTGTGTCTTTAGGAGACATCTTGTTAATAGGGAAACTGAGTAGGGAAAGATTCGCTCATCAGTATTCTAGAACCAAAGAACTCACATTCAGTCTCCATGATCATATTGAAGAAGAAATTGAGGAACTAGAGATTTTGTGAAATTCCTGAAATTGGCATGCAGAACTGGACCCCAAATTCCCAGGCAACATGGGACAATAGCAACATCTGCTGACACCACAACAGTCGTTCTTTCCTTTTTCTCTCTCCATGTTTTGTGGATCACTTGCAGTGCCAGGGGCTGTAAACAACAAGGATGTGCTTAGAGAAGAAAAAACAGAAGGTATCAATCTCCCTTTTGAGGTCTCATTAGATTATCAGAGACCTCATGGAAAACTAAGGGAAATGAATTTTAAGAATAGAACAAACCTGAGTTCTCAAATCCAGTTCTATTAGTTGTGTTGTGTTGGAAAATTGACTTAACCACTCTAAGCCTGCCTCCTTATCTATAAAGTGGATCAGTAGATGTAAAGTTCAACTCCACAATCAGTAAAGACACAGGGACCATGCTAGATTACAGCAATGATGTTTGTAAAGCATCTAGCCCAGAGTTAAGTCTTTGCTTGTTGATAGGAATCTTATATCTAGGGCGGGGCCTCATTCACATTTGCAGACTCTTTACTCCTTGATACAGGGTCACACAAGAATAAAAATATTACTCATCTGGAGTAGCAATACTGATTGTACTGCTAAGACTTCCTGATCATTTTCTAAGTTTCGTTACTGCCATAAAAATGGCTTCCGATAGCCAAGATGAGAGAATCCACCTGGAGAACCTTGCTGCTGATTAAGAAGGAAGACTCCATGATCTGTCCTGAACATGTGTGGTGTAGGAGGGTCCTGCGAACCTCTAGGGAGACGTCAGCCTCATGCTTCCAACTGCCCACTCCCCTGCTGTCCAAGTTAGCTTGGCTTCCTGAACTGTATTTCATAGGGCTGAGACTACCTGGCCTTGGGGGCACAGGCTTTGGGGCTGAAGTTCCCACTTTGAGGCTGACAAAATAAGGAGCCCCTTTTTCTTAGGAAGGGTGTTTACCAGTAGTTTAAACACAGGTGCCCCTTCTTCCCCTCATCAGAGGAAGGAAGGTTATATAAAATGTCTTGGCAGGCTGCTGTGTTTGCATCTGGACCTCAGAACCACCTGGTTCAACCCTGGTTGGTCCAGCCACTTTGGTTCTACGTTGATGATTTAATTATATTGACAACCACTGGAATTAGACAGAGGAAATGTACTCCATTTTTGCCATATTAGCCTTCAAGAGTTTAAAAATTCTTTGGATGAGGCCAGGTAACCACTTTAGCTTCAAAAAGTGTTCCTTGAAATAGGCCCCAGGGATCTATGCGGAGTACACATGTCTAAGTCTCTTACTACTGCATAAACCCAAAGGGAAAAAAGACAAATCTAGACAGCAATTTCTTTCTTGCTCCTTGGTTTTCTTATAGCCCTTATTGTAATGATGTTATTTGGTGAAACACAGCTTACTGTCCTCAGAGTTATTCATATCTCTTCCCTTAGTCCATAGGGATTGCTTAACACTTGAAGAAACATCTAGCTTTTTGATTGTTCCCCAAGGGGAGGAAAAGCCTTGGCAGAATAACCGAAACACTTTTTGAAGCAGGTCTTTTTTGCTTCTCTAAACTCACTCTCCTACTAGATGGTGATATGCTGGAGACAGCAGGAATACAGGAGAGAGGCCCATCAGCCCAGCTTGTAATTTTGGAGTTGGTCAGCAGAGGATGTGGAGAGGGGATCTGCTAATTTGTTTCATTTTTTTGCATCAGCCTGGCCCAGATGCTGTTGGGGCCTTGATGCCATTAGCAGCTATGTGGCACTTGTGCTGGTTTTTGGTTTTTGGTTTTTTTGTTTGTTTGTTTGTTTGTTTGTTTTTTGCTTGTATTATGGTTGTTAGCAATAATGATGATTACCATTTACAGAGTGCCTACTACGTACAAGACCCTCCATGTGTCGTTTCACTTGCTCTTTGCTGCCACTCCAGGATGCAGATGGGCAGAAGGTGTTGCCCTCTGTGCTGCGCCGAAGAGAAGCTGGGAGCCACTGGGGCTGGAGCCACAGCGGCAGGAGCTCAGAGCAGGAGCAGCATTCCTGGCTGAATGGATAGCAGTGCTGCATTCTGGGTGGTTTGTCAAGTTTGGACAGGAATTTCAGCCAGAAGCGAAGAGTTCAGGGAGTAGAACGCCACCTCGGGATCTGAATGGCAAAAGATGTATCGCCTAGGTGCTCTGGGACCCCTGGCTTTGTCCAGGTGGAGTTGGCCCTCTGTTGTGCTGGCTGCAGAACTAGGTGTGCCCGAGCAAACGTGGAAGCCCCACCGGGCAGGGCTGGGACAAGTCACACCCGCTCTGAAACAAAGATGGGAGTATTGAGAAATGCCTTGGTAATTTGCCTGATTGTCCTTAGTCATATGACTGTAAAGTGGAAAGGACTTCAACATTTGTGTTCAGCTCCTTCTTTTCTCAATCAATGAGTAAAGGCAACATAAAATCCCATGGGTGTATCAGAGAAAAGGCTGGAATGAACACATTGCTTTTCTGAATTCTTTTCAGTCACTTTCCCCAGTTTGCCACCTTTTGCCTCTATTTTTATTCTAAGTTTGTAGGAAGACATTAGAAACCAAGATCTAGGTCTCCTGCCACGTGTGACCTCACTGTCTTGCACTATCTGGATTGTCCTGAGCATCCCCATTGATATACATATATTTTTTCCTTTTCTGAGTAGTTTAAGAAACAATACTCATCTCAAGAGATGAGACATAAATGAAAGGAGGGTGTTTATTAGAACCTTCTGAGTATAAAACCAAGTATGAGACACTTAGAAATTATGGAAAGGACCTGACCTTGCTCCAGGTAGCTTAGTCTGGCTTCTTGGTGTGATTCGCTTATTTTCTTTTTTCCTTCTATTACTACTTGAGTCATCTCTTACATGTTGTTGTCAACTTCTAATTTATTTATTTATTTATTGATACTGGAAATTGAACTCACAACCTTGCTCTTGCCAGGCAGGCGCTTACACCACTGAGCTAAATTCCCAGCCCTAAACTTCTAATTTAATGACCAAGAAATTTCAGCAACAAATTATTTGACCAGACAGAACTCCTCATGTGTTGCGAGCTGTACCAGTCAGCTATAGTGAAATACCTGACACAGGCTACTTATGAAGCAAAGTTTATTCTACATCATGGTTCTGGATATTCACATCCAGGATCGAGTGGCCCATTGGTGCAGACTTCTGCTGAGGGCAGCATATCACGGTGGGGTCACTTATCAGAGTAAGCACATACATCCTGAGCCAGGAAGGAGGAGAGAGAGCTACAGAGGACTGGGGTCCTGTAGTCCCTTCTGTGTGCACGTTCCCAGGAACCTAAAACCTTCCACTAGACTCTACCTCCTAATGGCCCACAGAACCTCCCAATGGCACCACCCCAGGAAATAAGCCTTTGGCATATGGATCATCAGGGAACACTCCTCATGTCCATCCATACCAGGGGCTTTCCTGTGCTGATGTGCACAAGCCACTTGGAAAGCAAATGACACCTGTATTGGGTATACCAGGTGTTGCTCAGCAGAGTGAGCTGCAGGGACAAAGATACTTCTATGTCATTTTAACTTGTATTTATAAGTCAAACCCTAACAACAAAAGTAATGTATAGGAAAATGTGTTTATACATTTTCTTCCATATTTTCACCACATAGGTGATGTGTAGTGGGCCATGGAAAGCCACACTGAGAGGTCAGAAAGATGTGTAGCTCCAGTGCAAAAGATGTCTGTGTTTGTGCTGTGGTTGAGAGTTTCCATATTCAAGGAAGAGCAAATGCATCACTAAGGAGCTTTTTCTTCTAAAGTGAGGTGTATGTAGTGGGTGGAGGGGAGTGAAAAAAATCAATGAGCAAGCACAGAGATATTAATAATAAATAACAATCTTTTACATATAAGAGGAGCATTTGTCCTTGCTTTGAAGGCAAGATGAATTCAGCTAGGAATTGTTTGAAACAATGGAAAGTTTTCTTTTATTAGGTTCAGCAGGGGGTTTAGGCTCTTATTAATGCTCCTATAGAGGTTTGAAATTCATCAATATAATAGAATAAAGATAAGAGGCAGGTAGTTCCTTATTCCATAGAATAAAAAGCTTTCTAGACTAAAAAGCCTGCCATTTAGTGTTGGGTATCTTTTTAAACTGCCATTTTAAAGATACTATAGCAGTAATTCATCTTGTTTTATGATTTATAGTTAGTTCAGAATTTCTAAAGATTTTCTATTTCAAAACCCTGAAGTCTTGTTTTAGAAAGAGTGTCTGAGCTTCTTTATTTCGTCTTATGATTAGAAAGGATCTACATTGAGATTACAGAATATACTTTTCATACCATATCCACTTAGTGACAAGCAGATTCATCTGTGACTCATACAGAGAACATTTTCAGGTTCACTTACTTAGCAAAGCAATCAACTGACACTTTCTGAGACCTTCCATTCATAGCATACAAATTGTTATCTCGAGATGAATGGACCCAGTTAAAAGCAGTGGTACCCAGTTGTAACAGCTTGTCTTTTATTGTTATATCTGGTTTAATGCATACACACATTCTTATACATGTATAAGTGTATATATGTATGTATGTAATAATTTATATGTGTGTGTATTATATAGAGATTGATAAATAAAGGAACATATTCTAAGGAATCAGCTCACATGCTCTCATGGTTATGGAGGGTGGGGAGTCCATGATCTGCAGTCAGCAAACTGGAAACCCAGGAGAACCAGTTGTGTAAGTTCTAGTTTCAGTCTCAGGCTATGAGCAGAAGACTGCTCAAAAGCAGAGAGAGACAATTCTGTCCGACGCCTTCTGTTGTTCTGATCAGGGGTACAATTGATTGGATGAGGACCACCAGATTAGAAAGGGCAATCTGCTTTACTCCATCCGTCAGTCTAAATGTTCATCTCCCCCAGAAATGGCCTCACAGATACACTCAGGGTAATGCTTGACCAAGTATCTGGGTGCTCTCTGCCCCAGGCAAGCTGATACATAAAATTAACCTTCACAAGTGGCTTTGAGTGTAAGGTTGTATTTCCCAAAGTGCTGCTGTAACAAACTTGGAAACAAATGCATGAAATTGGAGTTTCTGCAGAGCCATATCACACTGCTTAATGTGATAAATGACAGACTAAGCAGGAGAACATAAGAATGATTGCAAAAACAAATAATCTCAGACAGAGACTTGAAGAGTTTAACTGGACTTGATGTCATTTGCAATTCATCAGTTATCTCAGGTAGGTTATTGACTAAGCCAGTTTTCTCCAATCTGGCTGCATATCAAAATCATCAGCATTTTAAAACAAGAACCACAGCACCACCTTCACCACCCCATGCAGAGTGCTGAATTAGAATCTTTAGGGATGTTGAAAGAAAACCTACTCTTAACAAGTTTTCTGGGTGATTTTTAAGAAGCTAACTTGATACTGATCTAGGTCCTGCAGTTCTTCATTTAAAAATAATTAGACTGGTGTGAATATAAAACAGTTGTCACAAATTGATCTCAAAATTAATTCAGCCGTATCTTTTAAGGCACTAACATGTGTTAAGATTCTATGCGTGGTACTGGAGATGCAAAACTATCCTCACTTCTGTCATTTGAACAATTGTTCAGACTGCATTATAATGTGTAAGTGCTGTAAGAGAGGCACAAGCTAATTTTATGACAGCACAGAGGAAGTCTTGACCCTCCATACTGCTCTGCCTTCAAATTCTTTCCTTTTATGGGTTTACACCCTTAGAGAATTATTGACTAAATTAGTCCTCCAGTGGTCTGGAGTTACTTTTTTCATGGGGAAAGAATCAAGAAGTACTTCTTTTTGAAAACTATAGAGAATACTGTATTTTATTCAACTGAGTCTGTGTCATGGCTCTGGGCAGATAGTTGAGATTTTATTGAAACATCAGTTGTAGCCTCAGAGTTCAGGGCAAACAGGAGGAAGGAGGGCATTAATATATGGCATAGGTGTGAAGCTCATATCCCAGACGGTACCTTCTGGAAGGCTGTTAGAAACAGTAGAATTAGCAAAGAAGATGGATTTTTACTGAGACTCCTTAGAGCCCACCAGTTATGTTGCGCTAACATATCATCCAATACTTTCTATCTCCTTTTTATTTCTCCTAATGATACTTTCTTTCTAGACCTCTCTCTCTCTCTCTCTCTCTCTCTCTCTCTCTCTCTCTCTCTCCCTGCCTCTGTCTGCCTTTCTATCTCTTACCCTCCCTCCCTCCTTTGCAGGTTTGTGTTTTTGTTTTTTGCAGCTGGTATCTAAGGGAATTCTTCGCTGTAAGAGGAAGCTGCATCTCTGAGTGAAGAATGGAGGGCTTTTGCTCTGGTCCAGGAATAGATCAAACTTTTGTGTCTTCCAAATTTTGCTCTAAACCCACTTGTTGACTTCTCTGCATCATTCTGCTTTATGACATTGTAAAAGAATGGTGGCTTAAGACAAAAGCCGGCTGTAGACCTGAACTCATTTTGGTCATTTGATCGCCTTGTCTCAAGTGTTCAGGGAAAAGTACAGGATGTGAAAGATAAGAAGCCTTTGGTGTGTGTGTTACTGTTCTTTCGTTGCTGAGACAAAATACCTAACACCCAAAATAAAGGGGAGAAGATTTATATCGCTCACAATTTGTAGAGGTTTGTGTCTATAATCAGCTGGCTCCAAGGCAGGGTGGCATGGCAGACAGGCATCACAGAGGAGAAACAGTTCATGGTGGGCAGAAGAAGGTAGCAAAGCAAACAGGCAAGGGGCAAGACGAGACTTTTTCTGTCTCTTATCCAGGCTACCAGGATTACGGCAGTGTCAAACCAGTCAGTGGACTGATTTAGTAATCACCCACCCTTAATTCTAGTATTGCACCATGAATCAATCCATACTCTAGATTCAGCCATCTCTAAAAAAGTCCCACTTATGACTGCAGGAGGCCTTGTAGGGACATCTAGACACAAGCTATAACAGCATGGTAGTTGTTTTTGTGTTGTTTGGGTGTTATGATTATTTGAGTTTTCAGTCTTAAAATTTACAGTATTTAGAGTGAAACTTGAGTCTTCTTATCACCTCCTTAATTAGGAGCTAGACACAAAGCTCACAATCCAATGACTTTGGAAACTGACATTTTGTAGACTGGGAATTAGTAATATAGTGTGTGTGTTGGTAAAATCAGGGGAGGCTATTGAAAATGTGTCGACTCACCTGAATGGACTCAGTGTTAAAATACTTAATGAAACATAAAGCTGTATGCAGACACCATACTGAAAAAGAAGGATAGAGAGTAATCCTTGTACCTCCAGGTAAGAGGAGATACAGAGGCAGATTTGTGATCCCAGAGAGAATTTCAGGACTGCTGCTGAGATTGTCTGCTCCTTTTTCCTGGCCATTTATTGTGGCAATTCTGGCCCTTTAGTAGAGTTGCTTGTGAAGTTGTTGCAGTTTAATATCTTTCCATACAATACTGGCATTGTTAAAGGCCAAATAGCAATGCTGACAGCTATGATTTGTTTATAGAAATAAAGATAGCTTACCTTGTCATAAAATAAGGTATATTGCATGAACCAAGGTGTATATTCATACATATTAGTGCTTTTGCCTTTTGACCAAAGGTTTTCTTTTTGCTGCTCTCATGGCTTTTAGGTATAGAGGACTTCTGTCTTTCTGCCTGTCTGTCTGTCTTGTATAAGTATAGTCATGCATTGCTTAAGAACAGGGACATATTCTGAGAAATGTGTTGTTAACTGGTTTTATGATTGTGCAAGCAACATAGAGTATACTTACACAAGCCCAGATAGTATAGGTCAATCTAGTATCTGGCTTATTGAAGCAATCAAAAGATGGGGCAGACTGAGTATGGCAGCTCATGATTATAATTCCAAAACTGGGAGGCTGAGACAGGAAGATCACAAGTTTGATTCCAGCCTGTGCAATTTAACAACTTGGCAAGATCCTACCCCAAAATTTTTTAAAAAGTTAAGGAGTTGAGGGTATAGTGAAGGCCCTGGGTTTAACACTCAGTTTGTGGTACCTCAGTTCATGAACTTAATTCTTTCCATGATTTTGGTCACACAGCAAATCAAATTCAATGGTTACATTCAATGTTGATCTTACGGGAAAATTTGATTCAGTTCATGACCAATTTGGTTCACAACCAGAATTGTGGAAAGAATTAATTTGGTGAACCAAGTTACCACTGCACCACAAAAAAAAAGGAATGGAGGAGCAAATATGAGATGTACGGGGCTGCTGCCAGAATAACACAGTGTGCTTTTATAGTCAACTTTATTTTTTTATAGGGAAAAGAAGTACACTCTAAAATAGTGATAAAAGTGTACTATACAGAATACATAAACCAGTAACTGCGTTGTTGGTCATCAGGTATTAGGTCCTGTACATAACTGTACCTCTGTCACTTATCTGACTGGCAGCTGTAGGTGTGTTCACACACACATCACCATGAACACCTAGTAAGTAATGAGTTACATTAGTAACTAAGTGACAGGAATCTTTCAGTTTTATTATAACCTTAGGGGACCATTGTTGTATACATGGCTTTTCATTGACCAGAACATTTCTTATGTGGTGAGCTACTATATTCTGAAGGCTGAACCTGGCAATTGTGGGGAGTGGAGACAGGTGGCTGGAGGGAACCTGAGGCAGGAATGTCATGAGACAATTCCAAGCCAGTGAAGAGTCCCCAGCCTACGTGGAACTCATGGCATGTGTTGTTCCTGTCTATTTTGATCAGAGACCGAAAGCCACGCTTCAAAGGGAACAACCCCATCACTCCCAGGGCTGTGCAGCCGCCTGAGAGCAGACAGAGGCACCGCTGTTTCCGAGGCAGCAGAAGTGGCAGTGGAGGGTGCCACAGTCATTAGGGATGTTCAGCATGGCGTCTTTGGAGTTTCCCTTGGGGGTGGCAGAGAACTGAAACTGTACAGTGGACCCTTGACTTATGAACTCAATTCTTTCCTGAGGGCTGGTTGTAACTCAAGTTGTTGATTGAAGCCTTGTCTCTGTACAGCCTTTAAAGTCTCTGTCCTGTGTACAGGCAGATCTCAGTGTCCCCGGAGAGACAGTAGCTTAGGATTTGTCAGTTAACCCTACACAGGAAAGAATGTTTCAGTGTTTCTTCCAGAACTGTTTAAGGGTTAAATCTCTATCTGAGACCATCTGGAAACACAAGTGGCTGGCATTCAGGTCACTATACAAGACTTCGGTTGCAAGTTAAAACTAAAATTCCAGCCATAACCCAAGTTGTTCATAGATCAGGCCACTGAGGGTCCACTGTATTTCAACACAAAACATCATCCTATGTGAATGCCACTATTTAACTACACTTAGATTAATAATAATTTTGGAGCTTCTTGGGTTTGTTGTCAGTCCAGTGTGGAATGGAAACTAGTTCTTGCACCTAAAGTTTAGTTACTGTGAAGTCTGATTCTATTTTTTGTGTTACATATATGTACATGCATATGTGTATATGTGCACATGCATATGCTGTACTGGGTACTGAACCCAGGGCCTTTGTGCTGAGCTATATCCCAACACATTTTTTTTTAATTTTGAGACAGGGGCATGCTAAGTCACTAAGTTGCCCAGGCTGGGCTGGAATTTGCAGTCCTGCTTCAGTCTCCTAGAGTGCTGGGATTACAGACATTTGCCACCAGGCTTGGCCTGATTCCATTTTTAAAGCAGGAAAATTCATTAACTGATGGCCTGAGTTATTTTTTAAGGAACTCAATTTTGCCAGGTATCTGTGACTAGACATCATTTTCAATATTCTAGGACTTAATTTCCAAAGGAGGGACTCATTGTCCAGGTAGACAGGATGAGTAACGTGGGGTATGCATGTGTATGTGTGTGTGTATGTGTATCTATCTGTGTGTATATCTATGTGTATCCACGTGTGTGTGTGTGTGTGTGTGTGTTGTCTGTCTTGGCCTGTGTCTGTGTGCTTGTGTCTACGCATGTGAGTACTTGTGTCTGTGTGGTTCCTTGCCTGTATCCTTCCTATGTCCTTTATTTAGACATCATCCAGGGATCACCAGGCCAGGGTTACAGTGATCACTGAAAACTCTTGCCAAGGAAGAGTCTGGTCTTCTGAAGATGGGCAGAAGTTTCCACAAACTTCCTTGCGTCTCTCCGTAGGTTTTTCCTTTCATTTAGATAGCAACACTATGGACGAGTAAGGAAGTTACTTGGTTTCAAAGTTGCTCATAACTAGAGTTTGTCACATTGAGGCAGACATTAAGAGGCATTGCCTCTGTGAAATTCCTTCTAAAAGAAGATTCCGCCGCCATCAGATGAGTTTGATTTACAGCTGTTTCTCATGGGCAAGCCTCCTTATTTGTCCCTGACCTTTGAATTGGCTCCTTGGGATCCCGCTCGGATTTTTGTCCTTGATCATCAAAGCACATTATGACATGGTGCCACAGGGGCCTGTCTTTAATGTTCCTGCTTTGATTCCACAGGCTGGGATTCAAAGGCTCTCCTGCCTATTGCATAAAGCGTAGTGAGTTTGTCAAGGACGGTTTGGTATGAATTGAAGAAGGGAAGGAGTCTACGTGAATAATGAAAGAATTTAGTGAAGGTTGCTTAAATAAAAAGTCTCCTATAAAGGAAAAAAACTATAATAGATGTAAAGCCTTGTATCATGCCCAATTTGTATGACTGATTAGTGGTTCTTTAGGGTTCTAACATTATACTGGACAGACGGCAAGGGGTATAATTAGCATTTGGGGAGATCCCAGCCATAAGCATAATGCATTTGGTTGTGATTCCCTAACCTCCTTGATTTTACCCCGTGGGCATTTTCCCCAGCATTCCCAACAAACTCCACCAAACCTTTGATTAGTATAAGTCAGAAAAGACAGAGAAACCTCAAGTGCAGCCAGAGGCTCTTGATGTTATTAGACACAGAAATTATAAGATAAAAGTACCAAGGATGAAGACTGGGTGTCAGAAACCAGCCTTTTGGTTGAAGAAAGGCTGTGGGGCTTTTCTGAGTCTCTGAAATCACACTTTGTGAAGGCAGAAAGAGGCTTTAAGTACAGCCAAAGGACTTTTAACAGAATCAGAAAGTAATGTTAAGGGTAATTTTGTGGATGGGTGGATCATGATGTTGGCAGATATGATACTACAGTGTCACAGAATGAGGATTTATTTCAGATACACCAGCACAGTCTGCAGCAGCACCTTCTGCTCTGCCCTCTCCACTTCCCACCTTGGGTTGTAAGTACCTGAGAAGCCATGGCAATCATGGTGAAGCACTCCAGCTATTACTCTGATTACCAGTAGAGTAGTGTGGGTGTTGTGGACAGCTTTCCTATCAGTTCCCTAACTCAAGAAAGCAGCACTGTTTATTCCCAGAACAATGGACATACTATTTGAAGAATTATTATTTAAACGACTGGGTTTTCTTCTGCTCTACTCCCTTCAAAATTTTGTTTAACTTAGCTCTCTGTGTTACTCAGCAGGTCAGGTACCTTCCGTTGGGTTTCTGGGTTGGGGAGGGGTTTGAGATCAAACTCTCCACTCAGTAGAAAAGAGTATGACTTCCAATAGGGATCCTTTATCATGCATTAGCTACAGATGGGTGGGTTCTTCAGGAGGATGGCTGCTTTGACAGAGCACAGAGCAACTCCATGAATAACCCATTACAGGCACATACTGTGTAGGGGTGGGGGTGAGTTGGTCACAATTTACATATCACCAAAGAATGATTTTACTATCTACTTTCTAAGATAGGAAGACATGGCTTATCTGCACAACCCAAATTAGACAATCAAGAATAACTTATAAATGGGGAAATCCAACTCCTCTTCTGGTCCTGTTCCTATTGGTGCCACTACCAGCCCTGAGTGCTAAGATATCGCAGTAATAGGACAGGGCTGAAGAGAGGTAAAGAGGTGAGGGAAAGAATAGGATGTCCTACCCCATGGAGAGGAGAGTAACCTGCTGGGCTCAGGAATTTCAGGAACCTCAGTTTCCAGCAGTGTACCCTCTGGTGTGGTTGATAGATTTTCTGTATGTGTGTGTATGCCTATCTATCACTATATCCACCAGAAAAACAACACTTTTATCATCAAAGTTGACTTTGAGATGGACTCTATGCAAGTCAAAGCAAGAACTATGGAGCCAGATTTGCCTTGGTTCAAATCTTGGCTCTATCTGTTTCCAGCTTTGTGACCTTGGTCCAGTTACTTTAGCCATTTTGCTGCTAAGTTCCTTCATTTGTCAAATAGAGCGATAACAGTACCTCTCTCTTTGGATTATTGCAAAGACTAAATGAATTAGATGCTTAGTTCAGCAACTGGAACATCATGTATGTCTTTGAGAGTGCAGGGTTTTTCACTTGATGGAAACCAAATTTAACAATCCTCTGCACTGGTTTTTTGAGAGATTATAAGTTTTGTATCTTCAATAGCCCAGATGTGCTTAAAGCTATCTTTTTGAAAGACATGGGCCATATCCAAAATTCTCAGGATGAAGTTGTGTGCTAGCATTCTCTAAGTCTCTATTTTCTGAGCATAAAGAATACAACATCTGCAAACAACAGCTGGACAAATATTGAAAGATATAATTCCAGCTTCTTGCCATGTTAGCAGAAGCTGTTGAGAAGGAGGGAAACAATTCACCCTGTATCAATACTTTTTTGTCTGGAAGAAAAGAACTGAGATGAGTCATTCTGTCAAGGCAAGTCTTCAGGAGAGCTACCTAAGATGGCATTGTCAGTGGCATCCTGGATACAGTCAGATAGCGTGCAGCAGTTTGCCAAGAAACCCTGGCATCTCAGGGCAGATTGAGGGATTGAACTGTGTTTATATGGGAAACCTTGACTAACTTCCAAACATCAATTTGTGTCCTTATGCTACATCTCAGTAATTCAACTTCAGGCAAAGAGTTAGCCCACCTTCAGGGTCTTCCTGGAAAAGAAAGAATAGCAAAGGTGACCTGAAATAGGAACAAGGAGCCTGATCTTTGGTTAAAAAGTTTCCTTGGTGCTATACTATAAACAGTGTTGAGAGCTTGCTGCAGGTCTTGAAAGCACGCATGATTTGTCTAGCTCATTTTTCTGAGCTTGATAGAGTGATTCTGTCCTCTTGATGCTTGCTTTTTGGAATGGAGGTGAGAGTAGGGCAAGCACAAAAAGAAAGCAGAACTCACTACTGAAGATACAGAAAGAAAATGAAACCCAGAAGCAAGAAGCAACTCCAGGTCAGGACTCAACATTAAGACCAACTCCAAGGCTTCTAAACTGTGCTCAGGATCTAGATTTCAACCTCTAGTGTTCTTGTGTGTAGAATGAAGAAATTGGAAGTACATCTGTCGGTCCTTTCCAGTCCCAACTTTCTTTGTTACTGAGTGGCAGTGCATGTGCTGGCCGTGAACTGATGTAGCAGAAGACAGAGAAGCCATGTTGTCAACAGACCCGGTTATGGCATCTTGGCACACCTCACACAGTCAGCTGTGTGCCTCTCGGAGTGAGGGGCTGTAGCACACTCCTGCCTTCACGTCTCATAGACTATAGGAGACTCAATAATTGCCCAGTTGGAAAAAATTTCAGTCTTGGCCTAGAAGCTGGCCCTTCTAAGGCTCCAAGGAGACACTTCTGACTTTATGCTGCCTTGGCAAAAACAAGATCAACAAAATCTTGAATGTGTCTTCTTCCTTTGTGAGGAAGTCTTAAAACAAATAAGCAGGCTCTGTGCTGAGAGGATACCTCCCCCAAAAGCAGCCTGGCAAGGCCTCAGAGACCAATGTCACCTCCAGCTGTCCCTGCTTCTCTCCCTCAAGGCCAACCCAGGAGTTTGCACATGCTAGGCAAGCATGCTATCACTGAGCTACAACCCAAATCCTTGTATTTTTTTTTAAACAGGATTTCACTATATAATTCAGGCTGGCTTTGAACTCACTGTGTAGCCCAGGCTAGCCTTGAACTTGCTATGATCCCCCTGCCCTAACCTGTTGAGTAGCTGGGATTATAGCTGTGTGCCACCACGTCTAGCAGATTCTCAGATTTCCTATAGTTAAGACCATACTTAGCCTGGCTAAAGAATTGGAAGCCCTAAGTATGACTTCTACATGGTTTTCCTGCTCTAGGCAATGAGGCCGCATCCAGTGACGATTAGAATATGGTCTGCATGTTGATATCATTAGGCAGAATGGGAAGTCAAAATCTGTAGAACATTTATTTTAGAATCTCTTTAAGACTGCATCTAGCTTTGGGGTTAGAATTTGAAAGTTAAACAGTTTACCTCAGTTTCTTCCTCTGCACAGTTGCTATCAGCAGAGTTGTAGCACTCACATGTCAAATATGGGGGAGACCTCTCTGTTTCTCTAATAATTTATTCATCTTTCTGTGCACACATGAACTAAGTTTACATACATACAACTATTTCTTACAACAATATCAACCTGACAAGTTGTACCATTCTATTAATGCACATATTCAAATTTGTATAAACTCTCAGCAGACATATATGTACCTACACATAAGTATAAATACACACACACATACAGGCACATAAACCTTAATAGATTTTGGATGGGTTAAATCCAGAACTTTCTACTATCTCATTCCTACTGTTAAAAGCCTTATTGGGGATTTTGTTGGTTTGAGGAGTGTGTCTGTTCAAAAAGCTGTCAGCACTGTCATAAAAAAAAAAAAACAGCTCGACCTTATGTTTGACACTACATGTATTACCTTTTTTATCATTTAACATGCTTTCTGGTCATTCTATTCATTTACATGTGTGCAATACTGGCAGTGAGATTCACCTGACAATTCAGTAACTGGAGTTTAGACCCAGGTCTCTTGCCTGATTCTGTATCCTGAATTCTCAACCACAGTCTTCTCGAGACCATTTAATTCTTGTGACGGTTCAACCACACTAGGGCATTGTTGTATATACAACGCCATTTGCAGCAAGTAGTCCTGGTGAAAATTCCCTTTAACCTCCCCAAGTCCCAAAATTCCTCCAAAAACGGTGATGAGGGGAGGTATCCAAGGTGAACATGGCTTCAGAATTCCCCAACATTCTATGTAATATGTTATTATCACATATGCTATCATTTTAAAACATAGAGAACACAAAAGCCAAGATGAAGTGACGTGTCTAGAGTACTACTGTTCCCATTAATTCATCATTATTTGGCGGGGAGGGGACTCTGATTGAATTTATCATTATCTGTCAGTAGAACTCTGACCTACCATAAAATGTCTTAAATCAGTGGAGTAGAAATGAGCCACTGATCACAGATTGGCTCATTTGAAAAAGTTACTTTATTTTAAATGATAAAGAAAACATTACTTCCCTCAGAAACAGCTCAGTTTCTTTGGGAAGGGTTGTTATTCTAATTTAGAGTTAAAAATACACAACAGGTATTAAGTACTTATATGCTTTCCATACATTAATTCCTTTATTCTTCCCAAAGCACTGTTTTGCAAGGGAGGCACTGAGAGGTTGAATAACCTAAGATCACACAACTGATGCACTGTGAAGCTGAGATTCAAAATGAACCAGTTGGGTCAGAATGCTGTACCTTAACCACATTTGATTCTGTTTTACTTTCATTGAGTTTGGTAAGTTTAGCAGTGAGGAAACCTTTTTATTTTCCCCCAAGGGCTTTGCTAATCATGAGCAGAAAGTTATCCAGGTAAGAGGGGGTCCCTTGGTTCTTATCCTACTCTGCACAGCTGGGTTCTCATGAGTGTGGTAAAATGAAAAAGATTCTAGCATTCAGTTATACTGTGAAAAAGAAGACAACTCTCCACTCAAGTGGTTGTGTAAAACAAGTAGCCAAAATAAACATAAAGCTATAATTTGATGCCTTGTTCAAAAGTCCATTGCCATAGATGCTAGAGGATTCCTTATCTCATGTGGAGTCATTGAACAGACCGGTCTGTCTGGTGTAGTTTATGCATCTCTTGCATTGGTGACCAGGGCACCTTCCCAGGTGTGGCTGTATCTGCACATCTGCTATTTGTCTTCCTTAGCAGCCAATGTCTTTATAACCTCTTAACGTGAATGTGTTTCCAGTGAGCCATGCGAGAGACCTCAGTTCCCTTTTTGCTCTCAGCTCCTACCTCCTTGAGCACATTAGAATCTGAAAAGAAGCCAGTAAAATTAAACTGCTGCAAAAAGTTGCTGATTTAAGTCTAATCTATGAACTCCTTTTGGAAATCAGAATAATTCTTCTCAGTTGCTTTGCCTTAACAAGAGTCCCACCTCTTCTGATAAGTGCCTTGGCATCCTTTATGAACTACAATTTTAATTCACTTTTCTTCAGCAACTAAGACTTTATAGCCTACTTCTGCTAGCAAGTTGGGAGTTATAAAACTTCTATCTACACCTGAAGCTGTGTGCTAAAAACAGTCAGCATTTCTTTCAGAACATTCATCAATTAAAAAAAAATACTTAAATTGAAAACACGTTTTAAAACCTATCAGTCTCTCACAGGGTTATTTTATTTTTTAAAGTGAGACAAGGAGAGAGAGAGATCATTCAGTTCTCAAACGACAGAATCTTTTTCCTGTCTGTCCATGAAGACTAGAATAGTGTTGAAGAAAAGGCTGGAGCTTTGAATTCCATTCAACCTGGGTTTGAATCTTATCTCTTGAGCCTTCATTTCCCCATCTGTTAACTGGAGTTATAAGGCTATCACTATCTGTGAGCAAAGAGAACAGTTACATTTAGCCAAGTGAGTAAAGAAGATGGCAGCAACTTGATTTGGAGACCTTTTTGTACAAATAAATCCACTTTCTACCCCGTGATTTGGAAAAAGAGCAAATGGTAACTAATAGGTTATTGTAAACCCATTTGGAGGCTGGAAAAAGGTTGGTAGTAGTAGAGGTGTGTAGGAGAAAGAGCTGGAATAGATGACTTTCATTCTTGGCTTTGTTGTTCATTAGCTGAGTAAAGCTCAGCAAGTAATTTCATTTCTCTAAGCCTTGTTTGCCCTTTATGCAAAATGAAAACAGCACTATCAGCTTTCCTATCTCTCAAAACTTTTGTGAAGTCAAATGCATTAATGAAATGTGTTTTGTAAACCATAGAGAGGGAACTGGTTACAATGCAGGTGGCTTGGAGTAGCACAGATTGCAGGATCTGGAAATCATTGGATGATGTCCACTCTATCCCTGGGATCCACCCAGGCCTAAACACCCGGGTCTGTAAGCATGTATCTTTGGATACAACTAAGATGACTATGTTTATGCAGAGAATGTTGATGGAAAGCAAGAGATGAGATACAGTACTTTATTTGGGAGAAATGTTTTCATAAGTTTTTAAAGGTGTGCATTTTACATAGCTAGGCAATTTCACTTACACATGCAACTAGAGAAAGATAAAACTTAAGTAAGGTAGGCATTGTTATTAGAAACAATGGAGGTAGTACTAGAGAAGTAAGAGCAAGAAGCAAAACGTGGAGGAATGTTTTCGGTTTGGAACAGGATTTCCACTTACCATTATTAAGGCTTAACATTTTAAGGTTTAACGTTTGCAGAAGAATAATTAGCCATTGTGCTATAGTTAAAACATCCAGGCACTGATTTGCAGAGCACTTGGGGTTCCTTTGGCCCAACCTTGTGTAGTGTTTTGAGGGAGGAATTCTATCTTTTCCATGTGTGCAAAAGGCCAGGAGTCTCTATGGAAGACCTCTTCTTTCTAAAACTTATGTGGTGATAAATGTGTGCGTGGGATCCTGTTAAGATGGGAATTCCTTTGAAATTCTCATTTCTCATTTCTCTCCACGGTGAAGAGATAGGTCTTGGCCACATTTGGGTATGAAAACTCTTCGGCTTGGCTGCCCCTTGAGAGTCATGTTCTTCTTGAAAAAGAATTTTACAAAAAAAAAAAAAAAAAAGCCTGTTTTTTTTCAGTCAGGATAAGAATATCCCTCTCAAAGCAGTGAGGGCTCTACCAGAGTAACAGGATCCATATGTTGAAGCTGGCAACTAATGCTCAGCATATGGGCCAGTGAACTTTCCAGGCAGAAATATGCCTCTGATTCTCAAAAGAATGCCCTGTAAACTCCAGAAAAGACCATTACTCAGGTGAGGGATGGTGTAAGCACAGCTTCTGAGCTTCATAGGCCCCTCGCTCCTGTGGGATGTGAGCCACAGAAAGCGAGAGAAGAGGCCCTAGTGTACAACTCCTCTGTAAAGCCCCAGGCTCCTCCAAAATGGCACAGGGCCTTATTGACACAGGGCTTGCTCTGCTGCTTAAGGAATAGTCGTGCTGAGCGCTGTTACACAGATTGTTTGCTTCACTGAATAGGAACATCCCACCTCCGCAAGCGCCGGTGCTGCATTGCTCGGAGCACCCTTAACTGGAGCCAGGAGGCCTGGGCTCTAACTAGAAATATCTGTAGGGAGGCTGGCATGTGTCCCTTCATCTAGAAAGTGAGGAGGCAAGGCAGGGTAATATCTGAGACCTCTGGGAGTTTTCAGTGTAGAACTGAGTGGCACCAGAATCCTTCTAGAGAGACATGATGGAGAGAGCTGCCACAGCCCGTCTCCCTGGCACCTGAGATGGCAGACCTGGCCGGCATGATGATCCATGCAGCCCTGGTGCCACAGGCTACGGTCAGGAAAGGGGAGAACCTTCCATTGCCCTCAGCCAAGAATACAGGGCTGAGCCCGGGTGGATTGTCAGCAGCGGACTGAGTAAGGATGGGACTAGCCACCCCTAGATAAGTGCACTATTGTTCCAGTCCAGTGTTTGGAAGAGTCTGAGCTCTCCCTCTTACTCTCACTAAAAGAGCCCAGTGATCTCTTCCAGACTCTATCTTGTGCCTGTTTTCTTACCCTTACCCCCACCATAGCCCTTTGCAGTTTTTGGCTTCATGGCACTATCCATTTCTCTCTCTCTCTCTCTCTCTCTCTCTCTCTCTCTCTCTCTCTTTCTCCCTCCCTCCTTCCCTCTGCAGCTTCTGTGCAGTTTTCTGTGACCTGCTTTGTCTGTTGTAGGATGGCTAGGAAGGCTGTACCCCCAACAATCTGCTGCCCCCAGTGCACTACCTTCTCAGCCCAAGCATGCCCTTTAATCTCTGTATTCTGCTGAGCACAACTGCGGTCTCTTCATCAAATGCACACAAACTCAGAGCTACAGCACAGCCCAGCCTGCAAGCTGGTCACCATGGAAACAAGCCTTCCTTCCATTCCGCTGTGAAAAGAAAATGGCTGTTGGAAGGAAGGGCTCACTGAGTCTCTATGACCCAGCCTGTTTTGCTCAGGCCCCTCCTTCATATTGACTTTGGGGCGCTCCATGCATGGAACCAAATATCTGTTAACCTTCAGCTTTCACATTTGCTTTACTTAAGAGGAGGAGAGATAGAAGGAGGTTGAATTCAAATAAATAAAGCAGATTTTTCCTATCCTAAAACTATATTTACAGGCAAGAGGAAGAGTTATCTGCTTAAAGCAGATAAGTGAGAAGCAGACTAAAGACAAGAATCGGTGAGATCTGGTGCAATGTATTTTCTTATCAGGATACTGGAACGACTGAACCTATGGATATTCAAATAAAAATTCAGAGAAAGCAGTCAGGGGTATGGGAATTCCACAGGGCACAGACCTCAGGATTTCAGAAGAATGTCTGACTAATTGGAAGGATGATGTTTGATGTTCTTTCCTGTTACATAAATAGCCATGTCTGTCCTGTTATCATGAGGTAAGGCAGGAATTTGACTGCATCCTCGGCCTCAAAATCAGTTTGAATCTTCATGCTGACTCCTTCTCCAAGCGATAAAACATGGTTGCATGGAGGAATTTGCCAGAGACTCTTGGGTACAAATCTGAAGTGACTTCTTGATTTGGGCATAATTATGGGAATGCATCAGACTGACTGCCAAAAGGGACTGTTGGGGCTGTTTCTGTGAATCCAGAGTATGGCTGTTTGGAACTGAACCACAGACCTTTTCAAGAATCAGAAATGCTTAGCTTAGAGGTCACCCCGGAAGTTCCATACCAGAATGGACTGTGCCATGTCTCCTACTGGCCATGGCATGAGATACTTCAGTGGATGTTGGGCATGGTGGTGCACACCTGCAATCCCAGCACTCAGGAGACTGAGCAAGAGGATCCTTGTGAGTTCGAGACCAGCCTGAGCTACAAAGTGAGCTCAAGGCCAGCCTGAACTGCATAGTGAGACCCTGTCTCAAAAATACAAAAAAAAGAAAAGAAAAGAAAATTTTGGAGGTGATTAGTTCTCAAAATCCAAACAACCTCCACCTTTCATTCTTTTTTAACATGAGCTGGGAATCCTGGTTTGAATAAAAGCAATGGGTTTCATCTCAGACATTTGAATGTATGTTTGAGTTGGACTTTGTCTTTTTCAGTTTCTCTGCAGGTGGATATTGTTCCCAGCCAAGGGGAAATCAGCGTGGGAGAGTCCAAATTCTTCTTATGCCAAGGCAAGTACCCTTTGTCCCACTGCCTCAAAAGTATGTCAGGCAGAAGAGAGAGAGGCCCATGAGTACGAACTGACGGCACCTGGAATTCTGGGCATTGCTCTGCTCCGGGGCTCATAGTGTGACCATTCAGATACCAGGGCAGTTCTCAGACCCCCTTCTTTCCCCTCCGATGCTGCCCTGATGTAGTGACATGTGCCACCTATACTTCTGCTTCACTGTGGAAGAAGTGTTTTCTTAGGAAAACCGGCACAACTTCCAGACAATGTATCATCTCAGATCTGCTGCACTGTCTACACCCACAGTTCTGTAAAATTAACTGGAAAATAGCACTGGCTTAGAAATAATGCTTCAGTGGATCAATTTAAAGTTCATTTCTTACAATCTCCTAGACCTAGAAAATCTAAAACTTGTCTGGAAGAAAACTGAATACTGGTATCTCTGGTTGTAAGGGTGTGGATTTTCCAGGTCTATTGTGAAAGTCAGTGTATATCCCATGGCCCCTAACAAAGCTCTAGGATATGTCATACCTGGTGTCCACATTGTCCATTTAGGAAATATGCTTCATTTCCACAGCTCCAATTATTATTAGGAGATGTCCTAGGAAGGAGAAAACATCCAATTAGACCTACAGTTCTCTGTGTGTGATACGACTAGGATTCATAACATAGCAGTACCTGGAAAGAGCTGAGCTGGGTATAAACCGTGACATTACCAAGCAGCTTTTGGCAGAGAAGGGCCTTTAACTGCTTTCATGATTTGCATCAGATGAGGTGGCTGTGGCCATTGGATGCATTCACTCCAGCTTTGCCTTTGTTACAGCAATTTCAATGATCTGGAGATGCAGTCATGGGGCCTGCATCACATATTGCAAATAGCGATATTTATTGAAAACATGATGGGCACTGAGAGGAAGACTGCTTCATTTCCATACTAAGCATCTGCACAGAGCTGGGTGTTATGGGCTGAGAAGGATGCAGTGCATAGGCAGGGTGGGATCTCAGAGCCCTTTTCCCTGCTCCAGCCCAAGGTCTAGTACTGTTCAGCCACAGCAGCCTGCCCCTCTTAGGTGCCCAGGGAAAGGAGGAATGGGTGAGTCTGACTGCTTCTTTGCAGCTTGTAATGAGATGAATTTGTTTGTTGGAGACAGCTGTACTGAAATGGAAGTCATGGCAGTTTGGGCAGGAAGATGCTGAAATCAAAGTGGTTAGAACCTGCATTTCTAGACTAGCCAGTGCCTTTTGATTCCAGCTCCAGAGATCATTATCTAACTCCACCAAAATAAGCTGGTCTCTGGGCACTAACCGACTAGGTCCTTGAGTGCAGATCTTAAAACATACTAGTTGCCTTTATTTCTCCTTCTGTGAAGCATGGCAAGTTCCTAGCTCAGTTACCAGCACACAGTAGGTCCTTGACAAATTTCTCTAAGGGAAATGAACACAAGTGATTGTTGAGTTCCTTCCAAATACTGTAGAAGATATTATGTATATAATAATCAAACACAAGCCAGAGGATGGCTATGTGACATCCTAATGTGGATGGTCAGCCCTTCCTTGCAGTCCAGCCTCGATTGACTGGTTGTTCAGTAGCGCTTACTGAGTAGCTACCATCACTCTGTAAGGGACTTTGTCTTTTCAATTTCAGTGGTTTGAAAGTAATCTCTTCATCTTTAGTAGCAGGAGATGCCAAAGACAAGGACATCTCCTGGTTCTCTCCCAACGGAGAAAAGCTCAGCCCAAACCAGCAGCGAATTTCAGTGGTGTGGAATGACGACTCTTCCTCCACACTCACAATCTACAATGCTGACATCGATGATGCTGGCATTTACAAGTGTGTGGTCACTGGAGAGGACGGCAGTGAGTCGGAGGCCACCGTCAATGTCAAGATCTTCCGTAAGTGACTCTCTCTTCGGTATTCTCTGTCCTCTCCTTGATCAGCTAGGTACACAAGTGGGTAGTAGAAAAGGTGAGGTGGCATTCAAGAGGTCAGTGGGGTTCTACAGCTTGCTTTTTCTTTCTCTCTCAAGTTTCCTGATCTCACTCAGAGTTCTAGTATAGAACTCAAAGTTCTCAAATGGTCTTTGGCAAACCCAGAACTCACAATCCTGATTCCTACCAGGCACAGCTATTCCCAACTGGCCTTCATTCTTCAAATTCAAAATACCCAGTTTCCAGAGGGCTGCTAGGAGTCCCTCTTTGCTTTCCCCAAATGTTGACTGACAGGTGTAGAATTCAGGCTGCTTCTTCTTTTACTTCCCTCACTTGTAACGGAGTCCAAACACCTTGTGGGCTGGGGATGTTTATTTGAACACTGTGTGGCACTCATGACAGGTAGTTCCATTTCCACTGAAATCCCATGTAGAGGTGGCATCTCATTACCTTGTTATTTTGTGTCTGGTCCTTTCTGTTGGCCACTGTTATGGTGGGTGATAGTTAATGGAACAGTATTGATTGCCACAATATTTATTGCCATTATGCATGCTCTCCTTCTGTTCTTCAGAATTCTCTGCTGTAAGAAAGTTGAGGTGAATTTGGGGTAGGGATCAGAGTGGGAGACCAAGAAAGGACTGATGACTTCTAGTATCATTAGAAGAGATGAGGAAAAGGCATGTACCTATATGTTGTGCCTCATTCACATCATTGCACATGGCAAGGAACCATTGGGGAAGAAACTTCCTTTCCTATACAGACTCTTTTCAGCACAAAGTGTAACGAATTTAGCATTCAGTTTTGCAGAACACTGGTGACATATTTTATTTCTTTTCCTGCCTGTTTCACCTGGTGTCTCTGACCAAGTGTTCAGGCTGGAGGTTTGCCTACAACTCAAGTCCAGGCAGCACAGCTCTACCAAAAGTGATCTTGTGGGGAAACCCGCTGTTTTCCTCATGCTTCTCCTGCTCATTTTCCAGAAAAGCTCATGTTCAAGAATGCACCAACCCCGCAGGAGTTCAAGGAGGGGGAAGATGCTGTGATTGTTTGTGATGTGGTCAGCTCTCTGCCCCCAACCATCATCTGGAAACACAAAGGCCGAGATGTCATCCTGAAAAAAGATGGTGAGAACTGAATTTCTTGGTCAATGCCTTTCCCCAGGAGCTATCAAGTTCCCTAGATTTCCACCTCTCCCAGCCCCTGAAGCACTCGAGTCCAAAGTCCAAACGTAGATTCAGGTGTCCCAGAATCCACATGCAGTTTCTTGCTCTTAAGTGGAGATAGATGTATATATTCATATATTCAATTGAGACACCTTATCTTCTCTCCAAAACAAAAGACTGTGGTGGACTGTGCTCTTGGCTACATTTCAGAGCCAGGGACACATTTTCCTATTTCACTCAAAAGCTTCACCCCGTAAGACTAAAATTAGAAAAGAGGAGAGAGACTCAGCTACATGCCTGCATATTCCAGAGTTCTCTGACTGATCCTTGGATGAACCTGCCTCTTGTCTCTTCTAGTCCGATTCATAGTCCTGTCCAACAACTACCTGCAGATTCGAGGCATCAAGAAAACCGATGAGGGCACTTACCGCTGTGAGGGCAGAATCCTGGCACGGGGGGAGATCAACTTCAAGGATATTCAGGTTGTTGTGAATGGTGAGGAGATCTGTTCTTCCTGTTCTCTCCTTTACTACAGCCTTGATTCCCCCCAGTCATTTGCTTTAACTTCCTCTTTGGTCTATATAATAAATTTTGTCTTGATTTGTACCTATTTTGCAACTGAATCCTCTTCCCACCATAACCTCTGGAAGGTTTTTCCTTATTGTTTTTTTTTTTCTTCCATTTTTAATATACTTGTTTTTCAGGTCTCTCCTCAACTATGAGAGCTTTTAGTGCAGTTATTAAATGTCCTTCATTATCTTGAAGCACTAGAAATTTTCACCATCCTTACTAATAAGTTCTTACTCATCTTCATTGTCCTTGATGTTACCGTAATTGTGAAGTTAGTACCCGTGGTTCAGTGTGCAGAGAAAATATTAGAATCAATTCAGGTCTTAGAATAGTCAGAATCATGGTCCATATGCTTATTAATCTTAATTTGCAGTGTCAAATAAACACACCCATAGAATCGATCTGACATTTACAAGATGTTTACAGGAAATTATCATGTCAGTACTGAGAAAATAAGTAAATGATGTTTGAATTGTTTTGGCTGTTGATAATGTATTTTTTGCCAAACTCTATTCCTCTCATTCCTTTGGTAAAAACAGTTTGTGCACAAGGTTGTTTATGATGATTCCACAGAAATGTCACTCTGATGAGCTGGCCCATTTCAAAATAGTATTAAACTTATAACCATCAGGAATAGTAACCTCCAGATTTTTCCAGTCTTGAGAGTCCCTTTTCACCATCAAGTGTAACCAGCACTGTAATTATTTAGTGTGCATTGATTGAGAAAATATATAATGACAAATAGCTACTATAAATCGACTACCATTTTAACATGAATAAAATGTAGCATTGTAGCTTCTAAACTCTTGAAAAACAATAATGCATGTTTGTAGGCAAATTGTTTTTGCAGTTTACATTAATTATTTACTACACAAATGAATTTAGGTCCATTCCGCCAATTCTGCAGCCATCCATGACCCATGACCCCTACACGAAACTCCCCGACCGGGGCGGGGGCCTTCAAAGTGTCTCTTCTCCAGGGGGCTGTATTCTCCCAGGTTTTCACAATGACCCTTGACATCTTTGTTTCCTTCAGTGCCACCCACTGTTCAGGCCAGGCAGAGCATTGTGAATGCCACCGCCAACCTGGGCCAGTCTGTCACCCTGGTGTGTGATGCAGAAGGCTTCCCAGAACCCACCATGAGCTGGACAAAGTAAGAAACTGGCTGGTGCCTTGTATATCATGGGCTAGAGAAGAAGGGGATATCATAGGGCCTTCTCCATGCTGGCATTTCGGTGGCATGGGTATGGGTTTCTTGCAAATATCAACTCCATATGAAGAATGAATTCTTTTCTGTAAGGTTCCTTTGCCTTATGCATTGGATTATTCTTTCATTTTCAGTCTTGTGGGGACAGGTCCAGAGGATGTGACCTGGTGGACGTCAACTTTGTGAGTGCAGTTTACAGCCCTTGGACAGAGTCAGAGGGGTGGGTAGAGAAATAAAAGGTATATGTAGAAGTGTAACTTGGTGTCTTCCCTTTTTGTGAAGATTAAGTATTCCCATTGGGTCAGTCTGCATTTTGTGGAAACTGATTAAAACTAAACGTCTTAACTCTGGGATCAAAATCATAGTCTTTTGTATTTCTGCACTCTGTAGAGATGGGGAACCAATAGAGAATGAGGAAGACGATGAGAAGTACATCTTCAGTGATGACAGCTCTGAGCTGACCATCAGGAAAGTGGATAAGAGTGACGAGGCCGAGTATGTCTGCATTGCTGAGAACAAGGCTGGCGAGCAGGATGCCTCCATCCACCTCAAGGTCTTTGGTAAGGGCAGCAGGGATCATCTTAGCCTACACACTGAATCCATCAGAAAGACTGTCCACTCTACGTGGAACACATTCCAAAGCAACCATTTCTTACCAGCTCCACAATCTAATCCCCAATCCAACCACCTCAAGCTCACCTCCACAGTGAAAGTTTCCTAACTCATCTTCCTGCCTCCCTCTGCTCTTGGTCCTCTTCAGTCCCTTCTATTCCCAGTAGCTAAATGCCCTGAAGTCCACTGTTTTTTTATAAAATCCTGTTGCTACCAGAATAAAATCCAGTCCTCCTGCTGTGGACCAAATATGTGATGGCTGCTGCCTCTGTCTCCAGGCTCATCTTGCCTTCCCTTTGGTCCACACTGGAAGCTCTCCAACCATAAGCACTTCTTTGGTTTCTTTGAACACACAAAGTTTGTTCCCTGTCTCAGGAACATTGCACTTAATGTTCTTTTGCTTAGACTATCAATCCTTGAGATCAGCTCTGAGCTACCTTCTTCTTATTGCCTTTCAGACATCAACACAAACTCTCCTCCATGCATCCTGTCTTTACTGCCCTGGATAACATAGATCCCCCATCATCATTCTTACCACCCTTACCTCTGTAAATCTCTTCTAGTACTCTTACTGTGTCTTCTTCATGCTCTTACCAGTCCTTGAATTAATTTTATTAACATTAATAACATTGTAATAGCATACATGTTTGGGGGATTGTTTATATCCTGTGTCCACTAAGATGTAAATTCCAGGGTGTCAGAATCCTGGCTTACACATTGCTTTCTTCCTGGCACTATGAACAGCACCAGCCTCATAACAGGTCCTGGGTAGATATCAGTGACCAACCAACTGGCTGCCTCACCTTTTTGGCTTCCTCTGCTGGCCTGGGTGAAATTGTCATAGTCAAGAAGAGTTCCTGCATCACTACTCACTGTGTCATCACAACCTCAGCCAGCTAAACATCCATTCATTTCCGAACTGAAAGGCATTTTGACCTAACCTTGAAAAAGGAATTTGTTGCAGAGAACTGTTTACCTATGTGGCTCTCAACTCTCTCTGCTTATCTGTTTGAAAACTACAGATAAGCTGGCACACTTGAGGTGGTACAGTTCGAGTAGAGATGTCTGAGGGGCAGCTCTGGGCATGGCCCTCCCAGATAGGCAGAATGTGCACCTGGGAACCATCCGTGGGACCCACTCTTTTAGCCTGATCAGGGCTGTGTGTAAACATGCAGTTGCAAATCAAGTGTGTGTATGCAAATAGCCCTGCTAATCACAGATGAATCTTATTTATTCCTTGATGACAACTAGATTCAGAAATAGGTTATCAGTTCTAGACAACTGGGTGTACTTGAGAATGAAAGCTAGACTTCACTAGAAACATCCTTGGTAGACTTCACACTAATCTCCCCAGTCACTCTGAGTGAGTTCTTCCATATTATAGAAAAGGATGGATTAGTTCAGTAATTATTTTCCTCCATTTAACAAATATTTATCATCAGTGATATAGGACAGAGGGGCTACAGAGATGAGTAGAATATTTTAAAATCTCTCTTTTTTGGGTTTTTTATTAGTGCATGTTTGTGATAAGGAATATATTCACTGTGGGGAGTTGGTACATATATGTCACATCTTAATCCTTTTTACTTCCTCTTCATCTTTCTATGCGTCACTCTCCTCCATCCCTAGATCTCCTTTTATCTTGGGAAACAGAAGAAGGTAAACCTATGAGAATTCTAATAATAATAGATAATGTCAGTCAAGGAGATTTAAGAGCCTACTATGGACCCAGTCTTACTAAGTTAACAAAGATAAATACTATGGACTCTGGTCTCACCAGTAGGTCCACACACCAGTGTAGATGCCCCCTACAGAAATTTTAAATGACAACTCCTTACAATGACTTCATAGTAACTACAGTGTTTTATAAGAAGAGACCTCTGGTACTGTGTGACATAGGTTAGAGAAGTCATGAAAACAATGTGCTGTTCTGTAAGTAGGAATTAAAGATGAAGAAGGACTGGACAAGCATTTCAGGCAGGAGGTGCACAGGGCAGAGGCAGGAAAAATACGTGCTGTGTTGTATGTGAGCTGCTTGTGCACAAGACAGCCTGTTGGGCTCACAGATTTGTCCCCAGCACCTGGGACAGTGGACATTAGCATTTGAATACTGTAAGTGAAGGGCTGGCCTTCAGTCCCTTGTGAATCAAACTGTAACTTCCACAGCAAGGAGACTCTGTTATCATCGCTTGTCTTTAAGAAATTCTTTTAGGCATTAACCCCATACGGTATAATAATAATACTCAACACAAACTAGCACTTACACTGTGCCAATCACTGTTCAGTAGTATCTGTAAATTAGCTCTTTTACTCTTCATCCCAATCCTATGAAGTAGATTTAATTATTATCCCCATTTTACAAATGAGAGCAGAAATTAGGTGCCTCTCCCAAGGAGCCAGGATTCAAACTGAGGCAGTTGGCTTCTAAGTCCATTCCCTGAGCTAACAGTGGTGATTGCCATTCTGTAGTACTACATCTTTCACACACTGTATCTGAGCTGCTAGGCAATAGCTAGTGACATGGGAACCAGTGTGCCTTCCGTTTATTACCATGCTTCTTGTAGATTTGCTGTGCAGCATGCGCAGCTCTAATGTGGCTACCTCAGACAGGAGGAGCAGGAGGTGAGGAACACGTGGGTCCAGGGAAGAATGCAGAGAACAATGCAGGTCTGCAGTCAGAGTAATGAAGCAGGGAGAGCAGGATGGGGAAACGGGCAATACAGGACACTTCCCCTCCCATCCTCGACCCTCAATGCATACAGCCTTCTGCATCACACACACGCACATGTGCACACACAGCAGCTGGAGCAGTGTGCGCTGGGCAGCATAGTGGAGCAACCAGAAGACAAGTAGCTGGGTTCCTAGTGAAGCAGGTGAGGAAATTGGAGATTTGTAAGGACTGTGCTGAATCCAGAATGAGAATCCTCTGCAGCATTCGCAGGAGAGCTCCTACAACCTCTTTGAAATTTATGTTGCCTTACAGACTCCTTCTTTCCATCTTTTTGCCTCCTTCCTCTTCTCTTTGCCTTCCCTTACTGGTTGAGGAGACTGGTGTAGGGCCAGGCAATAGGACGAGGGGAGGCCAGCTATGGACCATCATCGAGGACAAGTGAGCAGGTTCCTGAACAGCAGTAGAATCTAGTGTGGTGGAAGAGGAAAGAAACCTGTAGTTTAGAGAGTTAGGAGGACCTTACAACTCTTGAGGCTTCAGGAGGGGATGGCAATCAGTATGTAAAAGACATAATTAGAGACTATAGCAATCCTGCCTAGTGGCAGCAGTTTTTCCTAAGGACCTATTGTAGCATGTATTGCCCTAGTTACCAGCTAGAAAGCTCCTTTACTAAGTAATTGCATTGTACTTTCCTTTAAAATTGGCAGTGAATTTCCATTGCGCATCTCCCCATGGGCCTCTCTGAAGTATTTTTGTCTCTGCAGATTATTACGCTTGTGCTAATTCTCTTGAGGTCTCCTACTGCCGTGGGCTGAGGAAAGTTTGCCAGTGGATAGAAGCCTAACTTAGCTGACCCCATGGAGTAAAGTAGCCCTTGCTGGTGACAGAGAGGATCCACCAGCCCTGGAGGAAAGTGTACTCGGTTATGTCCTCCACTAGTCTGCCCAACCTCTCTGTTCAGTCAAGGAGGGGCCACCTGGCTCTCCTTGTGCTAGGGTTGCCAGTTCTTGGACAAGGCTGGCTGTTGGTGGAAGACTGCAGAGCTGTGGACATGCTTGCAAAATTGGCAGGATGCCGTATGCACTGGAAGTTCTAGAGAAGAAATGCAGTGCGAAGGTTGAGGGTATAGCAGCCCGTGAAAGCAGGTGAACAATAGGAGAGATCCGGAAGCCAAGGCCCCACAACAGGGGTTACTGAAGATGGAGCAAGGACCCATTAGAAGGTAAAACCTGGAGACAGACCTCTCAGTGCCGGAATGTGGAGGGAGGAAACCTTGTATACATAGCATGACTCTGCATCTGTCTCTATTTGCCCCTTTGTCCCAGTGTAATTATTTAGAGCACACTCATATTTCTCCAGCAATATTCTACACTTGATCTTAGCCAAAAGATTAGTTAATGTGGACAATATTGTTGGTTCTGGAGTGACAGAGGATTAAGTCATCAGTGAGAAGCCTGCCTTTTTCCAAAGGCACAAAAATAGCCTTTTCAGAAAGACAAAAAGGTTTTTGTACCCTTCGTAACCATCTGGGAAATGGAGCCACTAAGTCCCAATATTAAGATGTCACCTGACCCTTGTCTATCTTCAGTTAACCTTTTGCTGCCAGAGCAAGTGCTTTGGGTCGGCAGAAGGTCAGCAAACACTGTCTACATCTTGAAATCTGAATTTCAAGAGGGCAAAAATTCAAGCATTCTGAGATTGTCTCCAGACCTCAGGTTACTGTTGAGTTTAGTGAAAAGTGGCATTCTGTTTTGTTTTTTCTTTTACCTTTTATCCTGTGATTTTGACAATACAGAAATTCAACTTTTATTCTTATCCACCACTTTATTTCTTAATTTTACCTTGCCTTTGTTTTATTTTGCCTTCAAATTTCCTATTCAACAGGATTTTGCACTTCCTCTATCCAATACAAGTTATAACCTGAAAAGTTGTGTTTATCAAGTTAGACCTGAAGCCTTCCTACAGGAAAACTGCATTCACATGAATTCATCAACTCAAACTTGGGCTCATTTGGCCACAATGGATTAGGATGTTCCTATGTGTCCACCATTAAGAAAGAATTCGCTAAGCAGGCTGCTAGCACCGATTAAATTTAGGAGAATATTTAAAATATGTAGGTGATTTTATATAGAAGCAGACATATGCTATCAAAAATATAGCTCCATCATTGTTTTCTGTTTACTGAAACAGCATCAAAGACCTCAACAGGGAAGCCTTGTATACAGGAAGTAGTTTATTAGCTTACTTGTGGCTTGTATATGAATTTGAATATAAAGGAAATATAGTTATTTCAAAAATTATCCATGCTTCTGGTTTTTGTTCTTGTTATCTCTCTAGCCTGGCCTTTTTTTCTCTATTAGTGAAATAAGTTACATTTGTGCAGTGTTATCTTTTCTGCGGAAGGTTCAGCAATTTCAGAGTATAATTGTTTTAAATTGGGAAAATTCAATTTTCTCTAATGTTTAACATTCAACTCAGCTTTGGAACGCTTGTGTTTCTTGCATTACCCAAAACATTTGGAAAATGAACTCATCTCATCTCCTCTTCTTTCCATTCTCAGCCCACCCCTTAGCCCCCAACCAGTTACTCGCCTGATTTCCTCACTTGAGTTAATGCTAACACCATATCTCTAGCCATTAAGGATATGAACCATTTGGGCTCCTTTTTATTCCTTCTTTCCATCCCTATTTGCCCTCTCTCATTTCCACATTCTCTGACCCCTCTTTCCTCTTGCCATGTCTCTCAAAAGTACCCTTTGCTCTGTTCCCTCCAAAGCCACCCATTCAGGATTCAGTGTTAGCTCACATCTGGGTCATTGCCAGAGTTTCCAAATTGATTTCCCTACCTCAAGGTTTTTTCCATTGTAAATTATCTTGAATGTTTCCTAGACTAACCTTCTTAAAATGCACATGATTACTCTGCTGTTCTGGTTAAACACCATCCATCCTTGGGCCTCCACCAACCAGTGGGTAAAATTCCCACCGTGTTACCCTGCTGTCTTCCTGACCTTCTTTACATGACATTGCTTCTTTGCTTGTATTAGCAAAGAATGATTCTGTCTCCAGCATAGAGTTGCATTTCCTGAAAATTTCACGGTATTGCCCCAAAACTGCCTCCTTGAGAAGGCTCAGACCAAGGCAGCACTTTTCCTTTGTGTCATGCCTCCAAATCCATTGCCCTTACACTCTCACTCTGTAGATATATTTTTGCTACTGTGGTTTCTGGATTACCTAGGCCTACTTTCTTCTTGGGTTCAATTCTGGGTCTCCTAACCCAAACTAGGGCCTTGCACCTAGTAGATAGATAACCTTTGCTAAAGGGGTGTATGGTATCACTTAAACCCAGAAAGCTAAATAGTAATCAGATAAACTCTTAAAAATGTTTTGTCCTTTCAGCAAAACCCAAAATCACATATGTAGAAAATCAGACTGCCATGGAGCTGGAGGAGCAAGTGACTCTCACCTGTGAAGCCTCAGGAGACCCCATTCCCTCCATTACCTGGAGAACGTCCACCCGAAACATCAGCAGTGAAGAAAAGGTATAACTTCGCCCAAGAGTTTCTGGGCTGTGGAATACAGACTTAAAGCCCATTGAATCTACCCCAACCCCAGTTCTCTTTGGTGAGCCAGAAGGGAGGATGTGGTCACCAGAGGCCGCAGCCAGGTCCTGCAGCCTCCCTCCCTCAGCCTGCCTGAATGCAACCTGCTCAACAGCCCCTTGCAATGGAGCAGGCACAGTTCCTTGTGTGAACTGGCAGGGGTGTGATAGTAGTGGGCACGGTAAGATGTTCTGGGAAGGAGGTGATAGTGAGTTTCTCACCCAGGGTTGTAGAGCTGTGAGGAACAAGAAGCAAGATCCTGGTGCACTAGGTGATGCTATCATCATCTCAGAAGCACTCAGGGAAATGTCTCCCAGAAACAGCAGAGATCAAAATGAGCCTATGAATTCTTTTCCTCACTTCTCGTATACTCATGCTATGTATGCACTATATGCACAAAAGCTTGGTTGCCTTTGTGTCTGCCTGTATTTCTGGTCACATTTGAATTTCATTTTGTTCTAAAGGCAAAAATAATTAGCAGTTTCTAAACGATGATGATTACACCTGGGCTTTGCCATGTATTCATGGAGGGTTTCAGAACATTGTAGTAACTTTCCAGACAAATTAAAATGACTAGAAAGATTTATCTTTAAAGCATGTAGATTTGTAGGCCACCAGAAAGCTGTCATTATAGCTGACAGTGCATAAAAATTGAGCCAACCACCTCCCCCATCATGCAGCCCTTTGTACTGAGTGAGCCAAAAACAAGAAAAGGAAAAATGTTTTGTTTTAAAACAACTTTAAACCCTCTCATGGCACTTGTCCAATCTCATCTCGTATATCCTGTGTAATGGGTTTCATTTAGTTAGCCAAAGCTTTGTTACCTATTCTGGAGTAATGGCCTTAGCCTTAAAGAACATTTATAATGGATTGCTCATTGACCAAAATGTCAAAAATAATAGATCTTCACTCTTCTGCCTGCTTAAAGAAAATCCCTAGAAAGGATAAACTCAAATAAAGCCAAAAAAGGGCAGTGTGAAATAATACCAGAGCTAAATTTGGAATTTGAATTTGAGGAATGGATTTGTTTTCCACTAATAGAAAACAAAGCTAAATCAAAAGGAACACACATTGCTGTTCCAGATAACTATTTTTTTGCAAGTTTTACACTCAGATTTGAATTCGACTTTACAAAAACCCAGTTGAGGAACTGCTAAATATTTTTGAAGCACATATGCTGTTTGATATGCAAAAACCAGCTAGATTAATAAATGTGGTGTTTATTTGGATACTTTCTTTATCAACATTGGAAATAAACCCTCAGCTAAGACTTCAGCTCCCATTTTGTGTTATGTGGACTGAATGTACATTTCAGGGCTTAATCCACAGGGCCACTGCTTAGCAGGCCTTTCTACATTAGACTTAAAAGTAGCTTTGTCTGGAGTGACCCAGGGTACATCTTTGACCTACAGTGAAGGACAGAAATATCTATCTCAGATGAGTGCTGCTTTTAAATTTTTCTAGAAATAGCTTAACAGCCAAACTAGACCAGACAGATTATTAAGATTTGTGCCTGCTTCAGATTCTTTAATAGGCTGATATTTCTGGCCTCTACCTATAATTTCATTTTCTAGAATGAGAATAAATAGCCAGAAACTAATATATACTCACACTTAGTAAATAAAGAGACTGAAGGTGTCCAAAAAAGGTGTCCATCTTTAAGCTAGCAGGGACTGATTTTTCATACAATTCAGTTTTCAATATATATCCTCTGTTTCAAACTGAGATAATTATTCAAGTCCAGCCGGGTTATACTGTGGTTTCTTTTGCTATAGACTATCTTCAGATCTACTTGAAATGACATTGTTGGAACATGAGTCAGTAAATGTTAGAACAAGTCCTCCAGATCAGCTCTAGATTAACATAATTTGCCTAAATGAAAGCCTATATAACAAAATTTGCCATTTCTATTAAGCATTGACATCCAAGAAGCATGGATGTCATAGATAACTAATAATTAAGAAAACAAATATAGGTTATACATGAGCAGTTTGTATTCCAGAAAGTGAACTTCACTTTAATTTTGGCACACTCTCATGTTCTCTTCCCAGTAAAGTTGTATTATATTAAGCTTTGAGATTACTAGCATCATCGAATTGTAGGAGTGGAAGAAAACAATTTTATTTTTAAAATTAGGATGATATGCTAATTAGGTTGTGTCTAATTAGTAAAGAAACCTCCTGAGGTTTAGGTCACATGAAATATCAGAATCATAGAAAGTTGGAAGGCATCTATTAAGGTTATCTAGTCTCACCTGACTCCCTTTTCTAGTGTCCCTGCTGAAAAGTCACTTGATCCCTCTCTGAAGGGTGATGGTCCCTCCATCCCTCTGTGGGAGAGCTGGCAAATACAATGATCAGGAAGGGCTGCTTTCTTGCTCCTTTCTCTACTGAGTGCGCTCCACCTCTGCTACTCAGTCCTTTATCTGAGGGTCTCTCAGGTAGTTCTTCTGTTTTCTTTTAGTCAGTCTAAAATTTGATTCAACACACCTTTTGATTTAACACACCCAGCCATTGTCACTGTTTCTCATGTCATGGTTTCCACATCTTTATCCTTCTAGTTGTCTTGTACTAGACAGCTATAGTTCACTAGTGATCCTCTAAAATGGTGTCATGCCCAGTGTACTTCACACATACTTCAGAAAGGTTTCTGTCTTCTTGAGACTGAACCATCATGCAGTTAAAGTTGCATTAGCCCTTGAATAGTGTCCTCATTGTGCTACTTCATATTGAGCTTGTGGTCAGCGAAAATGTACAGGTCTTTTTCACATGAACTGCCTTTGAGCCACATTTCCCCTATCCTCTTCCCACACAATTGATTGCTTTAACCAACAATGCAGAATTTATACTTATTTATGTTAGAAATTGTATTTTGTTTGTTGTAGCCCAGTATTCTTCAACAGGATCATTATGACAATTTGGGAAGACTCTTTCTTCACTGGATTTTTCCTGGGCATTGCAGAATGTTTAGCTAGTTTTCTCCTTAAAAGCCAAAATCCACCTCTAATTGTTACAAAAGTGGAACACTCTCAGCTTGAGGACAACTGTCTCAGTGCTCTATTCAACCCATAAGGTTGACTTCATTAGAAGTGTCCTTAGGAGTTTGCAAGTCAGGGCATTTCAGCCCTTGTGAGGATATATATATTCAGTAGTTTTCCCAGTACAACTGTAATCTAACATTTGTATTAGCTATTGTTTCCAACCTTGTTGAAAACTTACTTGAATATCTTTGCTGAGTTGGTGGCTCAGAAGGTAAAGCACCAGATACCACTGTGCTGTCAAGTGCCTTATGATTCTGAGGACTTTAATGGAAAGTTCAATGATCCCTTTAATAAAGTTAGCTATAGTATCAGGGAATTACAGTACTTTTGTCTTTTGGGTCATTCTGAAGTCTGATAGTCTAGTACTACCTTTCTTATGGGAATGGGAGAAGAGGCTGTACCCCTAGACATACAGAGACTTTCTAATGGAATATCAATGTTCTTTATTTTGAAAAAGAAAGAAAAGGAAAAAGCAAAACCAGTACAGTGAGTATGATCATCATCCCTATCCTTGATCATGTCTCTGGGTTGAGTCTAATTACCAGCTTGAAAATGATCATTATCAATCTGTTAACTTGCTACTTGAATTGGTTTAGCTCTGCAGTTGGTAATAAGCTAAGTCTAATTGTTTGGACCAGTGAGATTGTTAAGGTAGATCAGTTTTCCAAAAGTTGAGCCATTTCTTTGTAGTTGCTATTCCCTTCACAGAAAAATTTTGAGCATCACAATGGGTCAATTTGATCATGTGTATGACAGTCTTGTGATACTTCAGAAAGTTTGTGCATCTGTATCATTTCATTACTCATCTTACGCAGATTCATCTTAAATATTACCAGGTGTTTGAATGAGTGTTGCTAAATTCCAGGCACCATTTTCATATTGAATGAGACCCAGGAATAATTTGCGTACTCGTTCCCTGGT
The DNA here is from genome assembly GCA_004363535.1 of Dasyprocta punctata. Taxonomy (NCBI): domain Eukaryota; kingdom Metazoa; phylum Chordata; class Mammalia; order Rodentia; family Dasyproctidae; genus Dasyprocta; species Dasyprocta punctata. Next base: position 62,085 of record RJWM01000041.1, on the reverse strand, counting down.
GGGAAAAAAAATCCATCATTTGCTTATTTGAACACCTCTATGCCTGTAAGATGACTATGAACAAAGACACATAAAGCCTTAATGATTAAGGGAAAAGAGAGCACTAAAGAGTTGAGATCAGATGACATAATAGGTAGGAAAGAAGAAAAGTATCTTGCAACTCTTGAATCTTTGACTGATAGAGTATCTCACGAATAAGAGAGCCCTTTTGAAATTCTGAATTTTTTTGGAAAGTGGAGCTCTCTTTTCACCAGGAAGAATTCTTCATTCAGGACAAGTCCAGTGTCCAGTTGAAAAAACACTGGAAAAGGTGGCTGCAGTGAGCAATCAGAATCTACTTTTTATAGGGCAAATCTATCACAGGGAATGCTTAGGATAAGTATAGGAATACCTTGCTTCAGTTTATGTACATATGCTTGGAGACTTGCATGTAAAACAATAAAATGTGAATATTAAAACAACCTAGAGCTAACATTTTTGGAGCACACTAACAATACCCTAATTTATTTCATAAGCATGTATATTTTCACACCAGATTGCCTTAACCAGCAGTTACTTATCCTCAAAGCTTTAGAATCATAGTTACTCGAGAAAAACACAAAAGAATCAGATTTGAAAGCTAAAATATTCCATGAGATATCCCCTTGAAAAGTCTTGATTCATGTAGCCCTGGCATGTGACAAACAACCTTTTCAGTGCTGTGGAATTGGCAGTTACATTTGACATGTTGGCCTGGGCCACTGTTACTTTGGTCTATGCATGTTCCTCTGTTCTTATTTGTTCCTTCATTCCAACATCATGTGCCATAATCCAACATGTCCATCCTCATTCTTCACAAAATCTCCTTGCATTAATGGACTCTTATTAGCTGTTTGCTAACTCATGTGCATTCTCTGGATTGCATTGCTATGTTTCTCAATCTTTTCTATCCTTTCACCATCAGAACATCAGAGACAATCAGACAATCCCACCCCCTAATGAAAAAATGCAATGTGACTATGATGTGTTCGATCCCCATCTGAAACAGAAAAACTGTAAGCAGAGTAAATGCTCAAGTACCAACTAAATAAAAACACCTAGATGTGGGTGGAAAATTCCCAAAACCTCTATGTCCATAGGTTGTCTTTCTTCCTTGGAAATGCCATGTCAGATGAACATGGTTCATGCTTGAGCCCACATGCCATCTGGGCGTCCTCTGCCTTTAAGGACTGGAGCCCTACCACACCATTTGATATCCTCAAAGCTTCATGATCCATACTCTCAAAGACTTCATACTTCTCATGTTGAATATACCTCTCTGCCTCTTGCTTTGTTCCTTTTTTTACTTTTAATGACTTTTTTACTCTAATAGACTGCATGTGAAGAATTATAAAATGCATGAACATAAAATGGCATTAGTATATCTGCGATACTGTCTAATAAAATCCAGAGAAGGGGGTCTTTCCAAGTACCTTTAGATTATGTGGACAAAACTACTAGTGTGTCACCAAACACTACAAAGAATATTTAAAATGTTTTGCAACAAGGGCAGTCCAATATGTCTGCTGGTATTTGTAGATGTGTCTGCCAAATAATAGGAATGGATTTACCTTTGAATTATACATTTTAATATGCATAAGGGGGAAAGAACTGAACATAAGTCTAGTCCTAAGTTAAATTGGGTAATAAACACACCATTGAAAGTGGGCCTTAGGAAAAGTTCTAAATTAAAAAGAAGCTGCATGTGCACGGAATGCAGTGTGATTCTCTAAAGCAACATGTTGTAAAATTTTACTGCTTTCTTGTTGTGTTTTATATCTTGTTCTCTCCAGGCTTCGTGGACTCGACCAGAGAAGCAAGAGGTATAGCTTACCTGACCACTAGCCAGTCTTTAGTTTTGAAAGCATTACAGTTTAACTCACCATCACAGTGTAATAACCAGACATGCTAAACTAATTAGTATTTTAGTTAGATTAAAGAATAGGTCAATAGTGGTAGATATTTTTTTAGCAATAGTGTCATTTTAGGATGAGCAAGCAAGCTGTGTTGGGAGTGGATGAACAAATCCTTATTATTTCCTAAAACTGGATCTTATTCTCTTGCTGGTGCTGGTAAAATCACATTCAGGTAATTATATTGATAGAAATAAATTGCCCCAATTCCCAGTCCAGGCATTTGAAATGATGAAACTTTTTTTAACTCTCCTATGGTGGATGTGGCTTTGGATCATAAAGTCACAGAGTTAGTGATCTAAAACCCACTCAGCCCTTTCCTTTCCAGCTCAACTCATCTTGTTGCTCACGTATTTCTTAATGATTGGTCTTGGTAAATTAGCACATCACGTTTCATCTCAAAAGCTACACAAGTGACATCTCTCACTGGTTTTCTCAAATTGCTAAACATACTTTTATAGAGCATTAAATATATGAGATTGGAATGATTTGGTACAAAATGAGTTTATGTTTTATAAAGTCGGTAGCATTCAACCTTTGAAATTTTTTTCTGCCTACTTGCTTCAGTTTAGGTAGTGTGGGACTTAATCTGAAAACTGAAGCTAAACATTGACCTTTAGATTTTAGCTGCTGCACTCCAAGACCCTATGCATGCTCATGCCCATCGCTTTTTACCTGATTTGTGTGATGAAGTGACAAATAATAAAATCTATGTTAAATGGAGTTCAAGGATCTAATGTATAAATTTTTTTTGCTGAGTAGCTTTTGTTTCTTTCTCCAAATGAAACTCTGCTGTTCTAAAACTATAAACACAGAAGAGCCTGTAGATTCTGTATTTTAATTCTGCACATCTATTATTTTAGTGTTTTGGAAATGATAGCTATTCAGAACACATGACTCATTTATCCAGGTCAGAGTATACATATTCTGCTTAATATTTAAAAGTCAATCACACATCTGTGTCCCTAGGCACAGAGAGTAGTTTCTGCACAAGGACATGCTGCCCTCTGCCCTCATCAAGTCTAGTTCATTATAAGCTCTTTATAACATTCCTTATAAATGTATTAGGGAAATACAGTTAAATGTATGTCCTCGCTGAAATGCTTCCCTCCTATAGCTCAAGAACTCCTTAGTGCTGTCACAGGTTGGATGTTTTATTGCCCCAAAGACATGAACCCACTGGTACTGGGGAAGGGAGAGAAGAAAAGTTAATTATCAGCCAGTCTTTAGCAGTGACGGATCTCATTCTCCTCTGCCTTATACATTTTTACCCTGTCATTCTGGTCTAGACCTGGTTAGAGAAGGAGCTGAGATTTATCAAGGAGCATTAAGGAGATGTTAAGAGAATTATTATTATAGGTGGAAATAATAGGTTCACTCCCAGGAAAGCAGACACATCACTCCATTTTCCTGAAGTGTCTTTATCTTGAATGCTGCACTTTGGACATAATTGACTTTCAAGTGAATACAGCCCATGGGGCTCAGCAGTTCCATTCTCTCCTATTTGTGTCATTCGAAGCTGAAAATCCTAAACCCGGATGAGTGCAAAAGGCTTGGACTATGACAAGTTTCATTCTGTAAGCTCTGAAGGCCTTAGCACTTTTACCTGAAACAGGGAAACCAAAATGTTTTGATGAGAAGAATAACGGTCTTTGCCCTTCATATTTTTGATTTTAAAAAAAAGATCTTCCTGTCATAAGGGTGTTTTCCCTGTTGCCCAGAGCTCATCTACTCCCTGTAGGGGAAGCAGGATGGTCAGCATAACATCTGGTCTTGTGGGCGGTACTCCCAGACTTTGTCTCCATGCCTTAGTAAGGCACTTTAAAAGAAGATAGTCCAGTTGCACTGGAGTCTACCTGTGTATCCTCAAAGGGAAAACTTGGCATCTGCTAAATAATCCCATCATCAAACCTAAAGTGAGCCGCTGCAAAATAAGAATTGTCTTTAGAGGACTGCCTGTGATCTGTTGACATCATTAAATGAGAGAAATTTCCACGTAGAGAAGCTTAGGAAAAGAGACCAGATAAAAACAAAGTATGGCTGTCCCTGACATCATTGTTCTTCTACCACTTTCTTGATTATTCTGAGTAAAACCTGCCCCTCCCCTGCCATGTTGTTGTTAATGTCCACTCTTAACCTACATGACTTCATTGGCTTCTCTTCCCTATGGAAATGTTATCCTGGCTTCCCAAGGATTATGATATATGGCTGCCCCAGGACAAATAAGCCCCAGGACAAAGAATAATAATTTATCTAATCTTCGGCATCCCTTATGATCAGAAAGGCCAGGTATGGATTTCACATTCCCTCTGCCTTCGGTCCTGCTGTGTTTTGAGCAAATAGTAGTGACAAGCAAATCAGGCCAGCTCTTTAGAGAGACCTGCAGGAATGGCTTCATGCCCTTGATGGCCCTAATGCAGACTGATGAGTAAAGATTTATATTCAGAATATGAAAATAGCTACTGAAGTGGGCAACACAGCACTGTCAGTTATAAGAAAAAGAGTCCCAGAATTCAGTGTTTCCAACAAATTGGATATCCCAGACTTGGGAAGCGCCTCATACCTGTCTGCTGACATCTTTTATTAACGCATGCCATCCTAGGATGCAAGTTCTTGGGTAGCCAGCCTCCCAAAAGTACAGGTCAATTGGAAACACCAGGGCCTTCATCTCAGAGAGTAGAGGTATTCACTATAGTAGGCAGTGTTGATTTTACTCAGTCCTTCCTCTTATGGGAAGGGTGATGGTGAAAAGGGATTATTGTGATAGTTCTGTTGAGAGGGCTTTGAAAAGCCAGTGATCCCTTGTTTTTGAATCCCCCAAACTCACTGCTGTAGGACATTGTATTTCTGGCTTCAGGTTTCCAAAGCAGCATATCCGAAGGACATGAAACCAAGATACTTTCACTGTCTAAAGACTGAGACCACGTGGGATGGTAGATGCAGACTACCCCCTTATCTATCTCTGTAGAACATCATATATTGGACATAAGGGTAGCCCAGCCTACAAGGAACGTGACCCCTTCTTCTACCTTCCAACTTTCTCGGGGTTCTGGACTTGGGCCACATGGCTAGACTTTACTGGGACTGGCAACTATTTTTCTTAGAAAATCAAGAGGAAAATATCTTAGTACCCATTGCATAAGGAGCATATGCTCATTCTCTTTTTGACTAATCATTGTAATTCCAGTGCCTTAGGAGGCCAATAGCAATATCAAGGGCTAGGAAATGGTGGAGACTAGGATGTTAAGGATCTAAGATCCATACCACTAACACTGGAGAGGGGACCCTGATAGCCTCACTTCTAGCTCACCAGCTCCTGATCTTAAAGTTGTCTAACTTTTTTGTTGTGGACTTATTTCACCTGTAAGTATTCAGAAAGAAAAGCATCTACAGGAAATGGTTTTTTTTGTTTGTTTGGTTGGTTGGTTTTGTTTTGTTTTTTGGTGCAAAGTCTTTTACATTGTACACATACTTTCTCATTATACATGCATGCACCATGGAACTGGAAGGGAAAGACTAGAAAGAAAAGGCAGGAGTCCAAGTTTTCTAGGATCTTGTGAGATAAGGATATTACTTCTAGAAGCCCTGATGACTAGGGCTTTTGCTTCCATTATATACATTCAGAAAAAGTAGTCTTGGGGTACCTAACCTGTCCTTGTTCCACACCAATTTTGACACATAGTTCAGGCCATTTGACATAACTGAGTCCCACTTTCTATATTGGATACACCCAAGTTCCCATGGTGCTCTCTGAGCCTCCCTTGTTAGATGATACACAAAGTGAGACTTAGATGGCCCAGAGAGGAGACAGGATGTGAGACTGGGTTCAGACAAGTGGTGGCCTAGTCTCTATCCCCACCCTGCTGTAGCTGCTGTGGCCCCCGCCTTGCCTCAGGTTATGACACTTTCCTTTTTCTCCTGGCAGACTCTGGACGGGCACATGGTGGTGCGTAGCCATGCCCGAGTGTCATCCCTGACCCTGAAAAGTATCCAGTACACAGATGCAGGAGAGTACATCTGCACCGCCAGCAACACCATCGGCCAAGACTCGCAGTCCATGTACCTTGAAGTGCAATGTGAGGAAGAATTGGTGAAAGACACAGGGGATGGGGGACATTATGGGGTCAGAGGAGAGAGGAAAATGGCAGCCAGGACATATGATGCACCCTGTGAATTTTGTCACATTCCCTGTAGCAGCAGGCCCTAGGCTGTTTCAGAGCTGTGTTCCCAAGCCAACCCACACACACAATCCCCTGACAATTTATAAGCCTTTGGTGCTCTGAGTCTTCTCAGGCAGTGCCTGTGCACAGGAATACTGAAATGGTCTGACCTCTGTGATAACAGTTGGGACACATCAGTCATCCCAGTGCCAGGAGATAAGATATGGTGGCTCCAAGACAGTAGTGGTCATCCTGATAGTCACTGTTATTCATTACAGATGCCCCCAAGCTACAGGGCCCTGTGGCTGTCTATACTTGGGAAGGGAACCAAGTAAACATCACCTGTGAAGTATTTGCCTACCCAAGTGCTACAATCTCCTGGTTCCGAGATGGTCAGTTGCTACCAAGCTCTAACTACAGCAATATCAAGATCTACAACACCCACTCTGCCAGCTATCTGGAGGTAAGTAAAGGTGGAGAAGGCCATTTGGCAATGAGTAAGCTTGCATCTTCTCTCCTGCTTCCCTGGCACATCATGAACTGGGTAGCCATTGGCTGGAGAAGACTGAGCCTCACCCCAGGTCACCTTTCTGTGCTACACTGATGTTTCTCTTGAGGCTACACTGGGATGGGGAGGTAGAATGCTCCTATTCCAGGAGCCCTTGGGCTATTCTCTCTTGTTGAAGACTGAGTTGAAGTTAACAGTTTGTGTTTCGCTAGTTCTGTTCTTCACTAATTTAATCAAGTAAATAAGGATCTGAATCTGTGACCATCGCATGGGACAGTTGTAACCCAAAAGCTCCTTCTTTCCAAAGGTGACTCCAGATTCTGAAAATGATTTTGGAAACTACAACTGTACTGCAGTGAACCGCATTGGACAGGAGTCCTTGGAATTCATCCTTGTGCAAGCAGGTAAGTGCTCCTCATGGTGATTTCTATACTACCCCTACCCTTGTCAGCCCATCCTGCGTATTCTGGGCTATTGAGATAGTGGAAAGGAAAACCAAGGGTCAGGAAGCAAGGAGCCATTGGAGGTAGGAGAATGTGGGATGTCTTGGGGGAGAATCATATGGTGAATGGCCAGGAGGACAGAATACAGGTGATGGGATTCCTAAGAATAGGTAGAAATGAGAGAGATGTGCTTTGACACTGGAAATTGTGGTCTGGGCCAAACTGGGCTCACCTGGGTCTCCATATGTGTCTTCTCCACAGACACCCCATCTTCACCGTCCATCGACCAAGTGGAGCCATACTCCAGCACAGCACAGGTGCAGTTTGACGAGCCAGAGGCCACAGGTGGAGTGCCCATCCTCAAATACAAGGCTGAATGGAGAGCACTGGGTGAAGAAGTATGGCATTCCAAGTGGTATGATGCCAAAGAAGGTGGGTCTGGAAGACAGCATCTGTTACAGGATCATGAGCACATCAGTATCCATTCATTCCCTCCCAATACTCATTAAATCCTGGCTACTCATCTGAGTAGGTGCCACACCACTCTTAGCTACCAGAGCATGCCAGATGTTTCCACCAGCCATCCCATCTGGATTCCTACAGAGTTAGAAACTGTCCCTCCACATTTGGGTCACAGTCATATCTCCTTGGAGAGTTGGCCTTCTGCACTCTAGAGCTTCAGAACTTAGTTTTCCTCTTTCCTGCCAGGAACTTTGAGTCCATCTCAACCATACTCCAGGCAGGAGCTCTGTTTAGGTGCTCAGCATAGCCAGACTGAGTGCAGGGGACCCTGCTCTCCTATGTCGGGTAACTGTGGCCCAAGGTCTCTACTGACGCTTGACCATCCCTACATGGGTGTCTGTACCTGGGGACTGTCATTTAATTATGACAGTAACCAAATAAGCAGAGCCAGCAAAACAAATCTGCTTTGAAATCAATCCTTAAATACCTTTGCAAGCTGAAAATTAAGAAAATGGCTTCTGGATGACTGCAATTTCAAGATCTGAGCCCAGACCACCTGAGGATGGAATACATTTATTTCTACTCCACCTTTGGGGTTTAACTAGAATAACTTGGGGAATTATGTTGAGTTTCTATAGAGATTTTTAATCTTAGCTTGGTATGAGGGGACAGGATGAAATTGGGACATAGGCATTGCAGCCATTCTGAAACAGGGCCCCCTACAGTTTACCTGAGAATCTCATCCCCCTTCAGTTTGGGGGTAACTGAGAGGAATTGTTGTGTAATCAGGATTGGAGCAAAAAGAAAACAATCCTTTTGCTTTCCTAACTTACTTCTGAAATGTCATACTTCGTGTCTGACTTTGTGGGAGATTGGTTCCATGTCGCAATCTGTACTAAGCATTTTGTTTCTTTTAAGATCAGTCTTAGTTGTTTTTTTTTTAAAGATCAGTTGTAGTTTGGAGAGAGTTTATTTTTATTATATATATATTTGAAACATATACTTTACATTTCATTTAACTGTTTTTAAGTGTACAGTTCAGTAGCATTAAGTCACAACTATCACCACTGTCCCTTCTCCTGAACTTCTCCGTTATCCTAAACTGAAACTTTACCCATTAAACACCAGCGTCTCGTTCCCTCACCTCCCTCTGGTCGCCCATTTTACTTGCTATAACCACCATTTTACTTTCTGTCTCTAGGTACTTGGTTATTGTAAATACCTCACATAAGTGGAATCATGTAATACCTGTCCTTTTGTGTCTGGATATTTCATTAACATAATGTCCTAAAAGTTTATCCATGTTGTAGCGTTTATCAAAATCCCATCCCTTTCTAAGGCTGAGTAATATTCCATTGTTGTCTTTACCACATTTTACTCACCCATTCAGCTGTCTATGGCCAGTTATTTGTGTTGTTTCTACCTTTGGGCTACTGTGAATGCTGTTTCTGTGAACCTGGGTATACAGGAATCTGTTTGAATCCTCACTTTCAATTCTGTGATTATGCCCTGAAGTAGATTTGATGGATCAAACAATGGTTCTGTTTAAATCTGTGAGGACCTGCCATATTGTTCTCTGCTGTACCATTTTCCCAGGAGGCTTCTGCGTTCTTGTGATCCGTCTCATATTCTCCCAACAGCCAACATGGAGGGCATTGTCACCATCATGGGCCTAAAGCCTGAGACAACCTATGCGGTCCGACTGGCAGCCCTCAACGGCAAGGGGCTGGGCGAGATCAGCGCGGCTTCTGAGTTCAAGACGCAGCCAGTCCGTAAGTAAAGCCAGCTGCCCAGCCTTTGCCTTATACCCACCCTCTTCTCCTTGGGGACAGCTGGAGACTCTGATCTCTCAAGTTCCTCTGCTCACGGCAGCCCCATCTCCTAGTTCTCTGGCTCTTGGGGCTGGCTAACACGCACTCCTTTCATTCTGTCTTGCTCAGAGGGCTTGGAGACATTGTCCTAGAAGCTGGTCTGGCCAGTTGGACTGTTGAGATGGGGGACACACACACCACCAGAATAGCTTTGCCAAAAGTGGGAAGAAACCCCAAGGGTGGGGGAATTGGAGGCCCTGAGCATCTGTAACTTAAAGGAAGATCGCAGACAGTGAAAGTTCACATAATTTGTGGTGGAATTTTTTAAGGCAGCAGAGATACTAAGTCATACGGAAATGGAGACCAATATAGGTTGCATGAGCAGGAGCGAAATGTAAACCATGACAAAGCAAAAAGACTGGCTGTGGCCTTGGACTTTTATGCTCCTCATGTTCTCTCTACCTCAAAGACTCTTTTAAGAGAGCCGCTCCTCACAGATTCTTCCCCGGGCTGCATCTCTGTTTCCCTCCACCATTCCCTTGCCTCAAACCATGCCTGTATGGCTTTGTCCTCGCTTCCCACAGCAACCAGGCTCAGGGCTCGCTCTGCCCTGGCCCTCTCCCTCTACAGACCAGAGCTGCTGCTCTAGGAGGCTCTGGAGTCTATCCAGCTGGAGAGGGAAGTGTAGCAGGGGATTCATGAGTAGCCACAGGGCTCTCGGTGCATCCTCTGGCTCCTGGATTTAATGCACATGGGAGAATCCTTTGCTCCCTTATTTTGGGAGCCAGGACCCTGCGAAGGGACCCCATTGCCTCTTCCCAAAAGTACAAAAGCCCATCTCATCTTCCTTCTACAGGGATTGCTTCTTTCTGGATTGGAAAGTAATTTGATAATTTGAGTTTCCAGCTCCAACTCTGTGTATTCTGTTCATTTCTTTTACATCTTATTTTTTTTCCCTTGGGTCTGTCTCTTGGCTTTTCTTTTCGTCTGTGTTCCATCCATGGGAAATGCAGATAGCCCTCCTCCACGTAAGTGCCTCTTCATACCTCATTACCTGTTTCCATAGCATTAACATCTGCTAGTCTTAGTTCTTAATTTAGTTTTGGTCCCCTTTTTGTCCCTTAGAGGCTGAAGTAGATGACACCGTCTGGGCCCTAACCACACTGACCTTAGTCTAGTTGTACCCTTGTTAACGTCTATAGGTTACTTCAAGAGGCTAACACTCTGTTTTAGAGCATGCAACTTTTGTGTCTTTGGAAATTGTGTCTACTTATTAATTTTTGTGTGTGGTGATTACCCTTGCCCTATGGCAAAGATATTTGCTGAGCCAAGCATGGTGAAAGTCTGCAGATGGTCCCTGAATAACATGCCACAACATCACTTCACCTTTAGCCAGTATGCCTGAAAAGCGACCACAGCCTCAACCAGCTACTATTCAACATCCCTTCAAAGGAAAAAGAATCTGAGTTTTCACACTAGCTTTTAGGAAATAAAAGAATGGTGCTCAACTGATTCCTTGCTTTTCTATCAGATGGCAAGGGAGGTAGATAGAAGTTTTGGCTGGGGACCCCACCACACAACAGCTGCCATTCTAATAGTGTGGCATTAATTTTGTCCTGTAGGAAGCTGTTGTGAGGTCAGCTGTGTTTGTTAGCATTAGGTCGCTTACAATGTACATTTCTGGGTTTGGAAAAGACCGAGCGCCTAACCTCGTAATTCTGCTGCCTAGGATGATTGAGGGGGTTCCCACAGGAAGGACAACCAGATCATGTAAACTGTAAATGCAGGACACAAAGGATAATGGTGACAGTGTGTTGGGCTGCTGATACAGGGAGTAGACCTCTGGTCTGACCCCTTTGGCCTTTGTAGATGTCTCCAGGCTTCACTTTACTGTGACTCAACTCTTTCTTCCTAGGCTGAGCTCAGCCAGATCAGGAGAAAACTTATTCAGGAAGCTACACATTCTTTTCATAAAAAGCTGCGGGCTCCTGAAAGACACTCAGGGAAACTTATTTTAAAATTTATTCACAAATATTGCAGCAGCAGCAAAAACTTAGTAGCTAAATGTGAAGTTTTTAAGCAAGTGCTTAATCCACAATCTCAACTGAGTTGGTGTTTGAATGCACCATGTTGGGTGGGTGCCAGGGTGGGGGGTAGAATTGTCAGGTAGAAGGAACAACTGGCTGCTCTGGGCTGCCAGCTGTAACTCAGGGGAGTTCGTAGGGAGCCCCTCCGGGTCAGAGAAGTCCTTCTTCCCAGATCCTCCCCCAATCTTTAACTCATCCTTCAGATGAGTCTTTAACGTTCTTCTTTCTGGATATGGTCAATAAATGAGTGCTAGCTTTGTATATGAAAGACAGGGAAGCTGGGAGGAGGAATGCTATCGAGTTTCTTACCAGGGACTGAAGTTTTAGTATTGAATCAGAGTAACAGGGTCTTGGGCTTCAAAGCTCACACTGGTTTTCATTCATTGCCAGTTTAAACCTGATAAAAATGAGATTTTCATAGTAGCAGAGGCTATGTTCGTAAAGTTGGTGTTAAAAATTAAATGTTTAATTAAAACTTTTAATTTTAGGTTTGCTTTTTAATTTTTTTTTTAAAAAAAGAAGACCTCTCAACCTTTTCATTTGTTGTCTGGTAGCATGAAAAAGACTAACTGATCAAGATTCCACAAAGCCTTTTGGAGAATGGTAGCATCATCTCTCATTTCAGATAGATCATGCATAATGCAATAGCAGTGGCACAAAAAGTCAGTTTCTCTCAATCCTGTAATAAAGCTATACTTTAAAGAATAAGGAAACAAACTTCTGAATAAGTAGAACAGAGACATAGTTTTAGAATTTAGTGTTCCTGTGTTGAGAATTTAAGCAGGACAAGGTGGTGCGCATATGAGAACATCATACTCACACAAAGAAACTTTTTTATAGTCTTTCTTTGCACCCTCATTTGCTTCCTAGAGTTTCTTACATGGACCTAACCCAGGGAACACCCTGCAGCTCTTAGTTCTGTCCTAGGAAAGGGTACCATTGGGAAGATAATGCAAGCATTCACCACTGTGGTGACAAAACCCACTTTTTGGTACTGGGAAGTGAGGACAGGTTTTAGGAAGGACTTTAAATTTTCACTACTACTCTTTGGAAGGCACTAAGGTTGCCTGAGCTCACAAATAGATCATCCATCAGTTTAGCTGTGTGTTTTCTGTTTTAAGAGCCAGTGGTATTGGTTTCCACCATCGACTCATCTTGCCCACTGACAGTTCACTCCTATCTGGAAGAATTTTTGGAGAGCAGAACTGTGCTGCTCCTATGACTGCACAGTCAGGCCCTGAGCGTACCCTCATGCTCAGGGAGGAGAAGGCACAGGAGGCGTGGGGCCAGCAGTGGGTGGCATGCTGAGTAAAGAAGTATTGGCTGCCAGACTCTTAGACTGGGAGGTGTCAGCTGAACCTACTGATTTAGCCTGAGTAGTGAATGTCTCAATAATGAGGCTCCTTAATAGACCTCTCCACATTCAGAGGCATGGATATATCAAAGGTAGGGAGGAACAGGGGACATTAATGAAAGCTGCAATTACTGAACGTCCCTGCTTCTATACTGCTAAATAGAAAGCATGACTTACTTGCATGGAATTGCCTTAATGTATAGTTCATAAATGTGTATGATGGTAATGAGGTAGCTGTGACTCTAGACAAATAAAACTCTAACCTGGAGGAAGTGCCCCTGTTTCACGTATTTTTAAGCCAAATACTGCCCTGGTGTCAAGACACTCGAGTGGAAAGCTCACAACTTCTGTTTGCCTTGGGAGGAGAGCTTCCCTGTCAGAACTGTTTACAGTGTATTAGGAACCCTTTTTCTCCACCATTGAGCCACAGCCTATATATTTTCATTGCCTGAACATTACTTCTTAATTTGCTTCTATGGCATGAGACGAAATACTGTAGACTTTTTTGCAAGGCATGGAGCATACATACGAGTCTATACTTAAAAAGTGTCTAGAGATTTTTGTTTTCATGTGTTGTCCCCTAGGTGGCATATGCAAGCATTAAATGTATTATAATATATGTGCTTTAATCACATAAAATTCCATTCCCTTGCCATGGTAATATTGACAATTGTGCAAATAATCCAAACCAAAAAATAAAAGAGAGTTTAAGAGAAATATACTTTCACTTGAATTAACTAGGCCATCCAATCATGATGAGTTAGTAACCTCTCTTCCTCTGGTTTCAGTAGCAGTGTACTTAATGTTTTAATCAGTTACCTTCACCCAGTAGGTAAAGGAGGACTAAACCACAAGCATTAAGGCAATGTTGGCAACATGTCGATGTTTTTCCAAATCTTTAGCTCTCAAAAAGGACCATGTCTTATGACTGTTGAAGGGACAACTTCTGAGTATTTGTCAATTGAAAACTAAAAATCCCTCAGCGTTCCACATGTTTTGGATTCACAATTTCTAATCCACCAATGTAGAAAGTTGCTTAATGATACTTTTTTAGCCTCTATCTCTTCTGCCTTCCCTTTCTCCAGGGGAGCAGAGATAACACTGAACATTGTTATCATCACTCTGCCATAGCAAAATCCACATAGTCACTTTCTGTAGGAATTTTTCTGGAGGGCAGCAGCGTTTTTAGTGTCATCTGTATGACAAGTGATCATGAACCTCATCATGTCTATTTCCACTTCATTCACTTATTAGATTTGGAGAATGAAGCATGAAGCTTTGCAGATATGCCATACATATGTAAATATGTGCCTGTATGGAAACATGTGTATAGTATGTGATGAGCCACTAACAGGTCACCTTAAGCTGAGGTCTAGGTTCTCTTCCCTGCTGTCCTTCTGATCCGATGGAGACAGCTGGTACTGCTGAATTGGCTATTTGTTTTCAGCTAGGGTTTGAGGCTTCTGCAGCTGCTTCTGGCCCAGACTGTTACCTGAACAGCAGGGCTTGGCAGCCGCTCACCCTCCTGGTTTGAAGTTAGAGAGTTCTGCTGTTGGCTGGTCTGCTGGCCACCTGTTCCATGCATGGTGTTTCTCTTCCCAAACTTAACACTCTACAGCTCCTCATACTGACACCCCAAGATTGCCACTTTCAATTTTTCACTCAGTATCTGTGCCTCCATGATCTGTTCCCTCTCCCTTTTTTGTTTCATGTTTATTTTTCTTTCTTTAGCAGCTCCCGCTAGCTCTTCTACCCTTGCTCCATTGTCTTCACCAGCTAGTGAGTATCATTTTCTTCATCCGTCTCTCTGCAGGTTGCTTTCCACCAACCAATTTATCTGCCTGATGTCATCTCCTTTACCAGATGATAGTTCAGCTCAGATGGTGAAAATCCACATCAGGTTTTAGAGAATCAAATAAAAAGAGACATAGGTGCAGGGCCTCTCAGATTCAGGGGAGGCAAGAGAAGGGCATTGCTCTGGATGGGAAACCTGCAGACAGATTCCCTGAAGCTGCCACAGCTGGCCCTATCCTCAGGATTCCCAGTGGGCTGGACCAAAGCTGATATTTGGAAAAGCCAAAGGAATTTACTAAGGAAAACGTCTGCTCTACAGGGTCCTACAAAATCCTTTGAGGTGTTATGTTCTTATCCTTTATTTTAATTGGCACGGTTAGACTCCAGCATTGAAATTAGAGAAGAAGACCTATAACTCACGCTTTATCCGTAAATGCATACATTTCTCATAAATATTTGCAGGCAAATAAGCAGTATCTGATTGCAGATGTGCCTGGCAGTAGATACTTAGGGAAATTATTTAACCCTTTGCAACACAGGTTTCCTTTTCTCTAAAATAGAATGAGCATTCCATCCACTCCCTTTAGAAAACAGCAAACATTACAGCTTTTATCAAGATGGCCTTTGCTCCTATGGGGTGACTACCAGTGACCCAGCAGGAACGTTAACTGGTCAGTCTCAGGCTTTGTCATCCTGGCTGACCATGGATCAGTGCCAGCCATTTCATTGTGCGGCTCTGGTCCTTTTGTAGAGTAGAGAGAACTCCAGGCCTGCTGCTCTCTGGAGTTTTGAACCTCGCTTTCTAGGTGGAAGATGGACAGCTGCTGAGCAAGTACAGGATGCAGCACCCATCCTGGCTTAGAACAGCACAGAGCAGCAAGTGTGCAGGAAGGGTAGCCTTGCCACGTTGGTTTCATGCTTCCTTGTCAAACAGAAGCCATTACGGTATGAACTCAGCCTCGGAGGAGACTCACACCCCAAGCCCAAGAGCCACCTTTTGCAATTTGTTTGACTCAGAAATGGGTGCAGCACTACACACATGCCATTCCAGGCAACATCTCACGAGTTCAGCTTTGGAACTAGGCTGACCTGAGTTCACATCTTACCCCTGCTACTTCTGCCTGCAATTCCATGACCATGGAGGAGTCACACAACTTCCCTGAATCTCAGATTTGTCATCTCTAAAATTAACAGCAAATTACACTTACCTTATAGATGTTTGTAAAAATCAGAAATTGAACATTTAAAAAGTACGAAACACAGTGCCCAACACATGCCAGCTGGGATAAATAGTAAGAATAAATGGTTATGTTATTTCTTGCTGCATAAGAGTCATTTGTCGGCAAAATCTCTGGTAATGTTTCTAAATATTTATATTAATATTGATATACCAGGGAAGAAAGGAGTATGAGATGCCTCCTTCATCACTGCTCTTTTCTTTATAGGTATGCCCGTATTTAAATAGTTGTGCAAACGTACGTAATAATATATAATCATGAGTTTATCTACAGTCTCTCCTTCACCTTGATGTGCCCTTTCTGTCCTTCATGTTCCCATAGCAACCTGGCCTTTAACTGCCCGTACAGCCACAGAACTGTCTAGTGAGTACCAAGCTGAGCTGCTCTCAGCCCCACCCCTGATTGCTACTTGCTGTAGGGCCAACTTCAGGGTTACAGCGCTGCCTGTTGTTTCTCTTTTTATTAAAAGCAACAGTTGTGAATGCATGGAGGCTCCTAGCCTAGAATGGTTTCCTAAGCATGCTGTTTGCTTGACTAAGAGAGCAAACCACACATCCCCAAAAGAAAGGGGGTAATTATTCAGAGAATACTCTGCATGAGGAGGCCTTTCCAAATTGACTTTCACGTTAAAAATAGAAAAGGATTAGAGATATGCTGAGCAGACAAAGAACAGCAATTCCTTCTCGGCTGTCCCTCCCTCCGAAGCACACACACTTCACTCACCCATGCACACTCACTCACGCGCACTACACAGAGTGGTACAGAAGGGAAAAAGAAGAGCAAGGGAAAAAGCAGGAAGAAATGGCTGCCTGGGGAAAGGTGGAGGGCGTGCAGGGAAGGAGGGAGTCTCTGCCTCCTGACGCATGCCTGCCTTTGTTTCGACATGCACAGAGCACACCCATGCAGAAGGCTGAGCTCCTGCAGGATTCTTCCTCTGTGCTAAGATGGACCAAGGAAACCTAACCCACACACGCTCTCTCTCTGAGTTAAAAGTCCAAATGACAGTGCCGGGAATTCAGCTCTTGACAACATAGTCAAACATCAGACTGAATTGTCTTTTGCCATCATGGAAAATATGATGCTGAATCAACACCATGGCAGTTTCCAAGCTGGTCTTTATGATGCGCTTATGAAGTGTGATGTGTGTTGAAGACTTAAGGCTCCCACCTAAGCAATAAGAGTGTCTGTGTGCATGTTTGCTGTGTTTAGGCACCAAAGTTGTGCAGGGGTTTCAGGTTTTATAATATTTCTGGGTGCATGGAAAAAACAACATATATCCCAACAGGCAGTAATCAGAGTGGGAAGGCAAAAAGCAGGTATGCAAAATATAGCTCCCACTCCCTGAGCCAAGTCTTCTGATACATAATTAAACAGAGAAGGAAAGTTTCCTGGTTCGGTGTGTTGCATGAAATGGTTCTTTTTCTTCTGCAGAATAACAGTTAAGAATCTGCATTCTTGGTGTTGCTTCTGTGTGTGTGCTGTGATGAATTTTAATTCTTGATGCTTTTGAGGTTTCATTTTGTCAGCAGAGGCCATGATGATGAGCTGTGCTCCCGTAGGTTTCATTTGTATGATGCAGTTATTTGTTTTTGTGGGGGGTTTTGCATTTGGAAAAAGAGTGCAACTAACAACACCCTTTCTTGTACAGTGTCCCTCCTGCCCCTTTTTCAGGTTGGTGCAGTGTGTGTCTCCACACAGTAGGAGAAAGCTACATGATGCGTTCACACAGCTGTGTCATGTTTAAGGTGTCTCCCTTTAGCTTAGTCTTCCATGTTGGTGAGACATAATCCTGTTGCAGATTTTTCATGAAGGAGGAATGAAGTGTTTTTCCCCAGACATGTCTTTAATTTTTTATCATCAGACATTTCTGCCCACAGGCAAATGCTTAGCTGTGGCATCCGAAAGAAGAAAGCTTCAGTCTGCTTTATTTTGAACCTCTTGACTGCTGACCCAAATTGTCCATTGATACTGAAATAAAGGAGAGGCATGTCATAAATAAAGTTGGGCAGCAGCCTATATTTAACATGAACATACTCTAGTACATGAGAACTGCAGTGGGACTAATAGCAAAATAGCCATGAGCATGCAAAAATACATCAACCATTAATTAGTGGAGTTGAAAATAAGCACATTTCCTAGTTTTGTGTGTGTTTGTTAATCTATTTATGAATGAGAAAAGGTATTCTGAATAAAATCAAAAGAGGAACTGTTCAATTATGTATACATATATATTCTCTGCAGGGATCTTTGGTGGGAACCTGTGTCATTTCAGGCAATCAGAAGCATACATTCTGTTAGCTCATAGTGACAAGGGAATATGTAACTTGGCTAAAGCATTTCTGCCTAATTATTTTTAGTCAGCAGGGTTCTTTGGAAAGAAAAGCATCTTAATCTCTCTTCTTAGCTTCAACTGGCAACACCCAAAATTTCCCCAGGTCTATGAAAATTAAAGTGGGAAACCCCAAAATGATATTTAAGAAATCAGTATCATTCAGTCCCAAATTGGAATGCAGGGTACAATATAGGACCAACAGAAATGTAAATGAATCCAAACAAGAAAGCTGTTTGTTACATTGTAAATCTCAAATGCATTTCTTATCAGAGCAGCCACATGTCTGAAGATATAAGTTCGTCCAGTCAAGCATCTATTTAATGTCAGACTCTCAGCTCACTGGGCCAGCAGTTCAGTGTCTGCAGTTTTGTGGCAACAGAGCCATTGTCTCAACTGACAGAATGGAAAATATTCCCCGATCTGCATTGGCTTTGTCTTGCATGTGTGTGTTGACTTTGGGGAGTGTCATTTGGTGTTGAGAGTATTGTGGAAATGCAAATGAGGATGTAGGATAAGACCCTAAAGGCCACCATCTCTGGCTTGCACCCACTTATCCCCCTTTAGCTCTTCCCTGTCCTTGTTTCACCAGGGGAAATATGAATTGCCTTTTCTTAATTTAATATAATCTTCTTTTTCCAGGGCTCACAGCCTATACCTTAACAATCTCCGAAGTCTTCCTTGATTACTCATGACCTGTTTCACTGCCTTCACTTCCCAAGGATGCTGAGACATTTCTGGAATCTATGAATAATAACTTGCTTTTTTTCTTTTCCTTTAACAGTCTCCTGGATTGACTTTGACATCTGGGTCCTGACAGAAACACCTCCCCATTTCCAAACAAGTGTTCATGCTCCTTGATGTGATATTAATATGCAGTGTTGCAGCTATATCTAATGCTTATTGGTGTTGTTAACCAAATGCTCTTTATAATTTATTATTCTTCTATTTCTGGGCAGTTTTACTGTCCTCCCAATGTTTCTTATATATGCTGCTAATTTAATTTGATTTCTCCTTTTATTTAGTCTGTGATTTTGTTGTTGATTTTTCTCCCTGCCCATTGTTTACATCAGTTTTTAATTTTTTGTATTTTCCATGTGACCTCCTCCACTTTCCTTTCAACCAATCATGTGCGTGCGTATCATGTGACTTTGTCATGTGGCTTGCATGGTGCTGATGATGTCGTCCACGCTGGTGAACAGAAGGTAAAACTCTTTGTTCTGATTAGTGAAATAAATCTGGAACCACAACCTGGAACCTAGGGCTTACTGATTCCCTCGTCTCAGATTTTCTAAGCAATTTGAGAGATTTGAGAGATTTTTCTCAGGTTCTCAATTCACATTCAGAATTCACCATTCCTTGCAACTCTAACATGGCAATTTGATAACACGACAGGCTTTGGTTTAATATTTTGCTTCAAGAAATTTGATCATACCAGGTGCTCTCTATAGTAAGCATGTTAGCTACAACGCAATTTTCAAATTTAAATTTTCACCAGAGTTAATCAAAATTATTGCCCAGAAACATACTTTGTAAATTAACCTTATAGCATTTAACATTATATCCAGTAGTTTTGTAAACCACACTTGTTCTAAAATGAACCACAGCCCCACAAAAATGTTTGCAACCTTGAAATTTTGCAGAGAGAAATATATAAGCATTGCAAAAGTTGTATTTGTCCAGAACCAGTAAGAGTGCTTCATCAAATTCATACAAATTGAGAACTTTCTGAAATAAGAATTTGGATTAGAGCAGTTTGGCTGTGATTACTGAGGTGTCACTTTTCAAGAGTGGCCCTCCCCCAGGCTGGGGGAACAAATCAAGGGAAAGTCACTTGGCAATTACCATGACTGGAGATCTCAGAGTAATCAAGGAGCACGTGATTGACCCTTGCAGCAAAGGAAATAAAATTACAGCCTAATTAAGTGCATAGCGGTGACAAAATAATTAGTTAATACTGTGCCTGTCACAACCTTGTTAAAACATTTCTCACTTACCAGAAAGAGAGAAAAAGGAAGCCTCTGCTTGTGGCTTTGCCACTAACTCAAATACCTATTCAGAACCTGCCCTGGGAGTCAAGTGCATTCTGTGCTCTCCTAACTGAAAAGTTTTACTTCACGTCACACCCTGAGACACATACGGGCTGCACTGATCACGAAACCAAAACTAACACGAGTAACTGTCCAGTGTGCCCGTGCATGCAAGGGGTTCCCCATTGATCTCATTTCTCTGAGGACTGATTGGGCGACACGGTCAAAACCGTCAACAGCTTGTCTTGCATGTTCTTTGTTCCCAGTCTGTTCTGTGTCACACTCCCACATGTCTTAGCCCTGTGTGTGTTCCCTCACCTTCACTCTCCATTTACCATCTCGGAGACTCCTTCCTTGTGTCTGGCAGCTTTGCCCTCATGTAGTCCCATTTACAACCACAGTCCTGGACTCACATAGGAGCCTTCCTTGTTTCTACAAAGGACCTGTCTGATACTTACATTGCATGAAATAAGGTGGGACCATCCCGAAAACAAAAGGATATCTGGTATAGTCCACAGTGGATTTGAACTAACTTTAAAAAATGATTTTGATGTTAGTCTTAGGGCAAAAAGTATTGGGACTCTTAAGATTTTCCAAGCTCAAGTTAAAAAGCATTATAATTGTATATGGTCACCAACAGGAGCAGATTTCTTTCAGACTGGTGGTGACTGCTCAGTAGTTTATGTTCTGGAAAAATGTCTGGATCTTCTCCATTGATTATTAAGTGTGAGCAGATGTTGGTCATAGGATTTGAAACTCATTAGTTTATTTTTTAAAGAAAAAAATCTTTGGTCATTTTTGTACAGTGATGTAATTCAGAATTTAAGAAAACAAACTGTTAACAAGTAGAAACTAATCCACTCCTCTGAGGAAAAGAGTTTCCTAGGCATTTAAGCATGGCCAAAGTGGTTGAAGATGTTTCCTGCAGTTGTCCTAGAAACCTTCCTTAGCTGTGATCTTGACTATCAGCAAAAAATGTGGCCAGTACTTAAAAAAACTTACTGATAGTATTACGGGATCCCAACACTACAATTACCCCATCATCAAGCAGCGTTCCCATTCACGACAGCCACTCTCCTGCCATCTGCAAGTGGCAGGCTGAGGACCTGTTATTCAGGTGAGCTACCAGCAGCAGAAAATGGCCTTTAAACACGAAGTCTAAGAGAATGGAGAAGTCAGAGAAAATAAAATTTACAGAGGAAAGATATAAAGCTTAGTTAAAGACAGCATCCTTTTTCTGAGCACTAGTAAGAACTTCAGGCAAATTGGACCTGAATCCAAAAGGTGGGTGTGAGCAGGGAGTCCTCCTGTCAGTGAATCATCCACCCAACAATTAGTAGAATCCAGCATTCCCTGCCCATCCTCTGTCCACTCCTCCCCTAAATTTCCTGAGCCTCACTTACCATATGCTGAATATTCCGTCCACCCAACATCAGTTCAGCTGAGCAGTGTTTACTAAGTCCATCAGCACTGAAAGGAGAAGCGGGCTGAGAATGGGGACTGAGCAGCATCCTGCATGGTATTTGACTCCAGAGCCTATAGAATTTCATGTGTAGAGGGCCATGGCAGATAAGCTGGGGCACCTGTGCCAGAATGGCAGGACTGAGTTCACTATGGGGGATTATAGTACTCCATGCCAAAGCTGATCTCTAATATCATGGCCTTGTGTAACTGCAGGACTTATGATGACTCCACAGAGCCATAGTTTGGTCCACCAGCTGTTGAGGACTCTGTAAATGGGACTTTCCCCCCTCCCTACCAGCACATGTCTGATGAGAAGTCCCCTGGACCCCTTCTGTCATGATGCCGCATGTTTGAGCATGGCTTCCTCCCCACCCACTCATAATGATCTTTTTTTTCTTTAGCTACTGACACTGACTTGTACTAGGAAGTGCTGATTTTGATAAACTAAACTCTTTAACACCCAGTCTTCCTTCTTAGATTGAAAACATCACTAACCACCCCTTCCACACCCTCCTTTATTTTTTACAGCTGTGTGTCTGGATGACCATGATCTCTGACAGGTCGACAAAGACTTTTCACCAGGGTCCCTGCTTTAATTGCCTTTATTTTTAAGGATTTCCCACACTGGCTGCTCCCAGGGTAGAATGTTAGGGGAAAGGTCTGAACAAGGAAGTAGTGATGTGTATCAGTCTGGATTCTATGGGAAAGGGCCGAGGACTGCTGCTTTGGAAACTGCCAGTTCCTCTAGGATTCTCAGCATGAGGGTGGAAACATCCCAAGAGCCTCATTCTTCTTAATAAACAATCTAATGTCCATGAAATAGTGTTGAAGTTGTGCACCAATCCCTTTTGTGGCGGTGGAGGCAGGAGCAAAATTAATTGTTGATGATAGTTATTTCTGTCCTAACTTCCTCAGCCTGGATCAGCCCCATAACCACAAGCCATACCTTTATGGTCATATTTTCTTTTTAGGATGATGTAACAAAGATAATTGATCAATTAATCTGTTGGTGTTTTCATGACACCCACGAGAAGGGAATCGGTATTTTCTGTGGTTCGGTCTGTCGGAGCTCATTTGATGCTATTTAATTTGTACTTTGTGCTGACTTTTGCCACCCCACCCCAGCACACCTTCATAATTCCTAAGAAAAAGGCTTCTGGAAAGGGTTTGTGGACCAGGTGCCTGAGGGACCTTGGGCCCAGAGAGCTAAGCACACTTTCTCTGCAAAATCTGGGAAACATACCCACTCATTTTGTATCCCAATGCTGTATGGAGCCAGGGACTAGTATGGAAAAGAATCAGGTCACCAGCATAAGCACACCCTTAATTCTGGAAAGGAAAACCAACACTGACTCCAGAGGCCTGATTGGGGGGGAATTAGAGCTGAAGGCAAATTGACACCCATCCTTAAGGTTGTCAGGCTATTCTTTGGGACTGTCAGAAAGTCTGACAGGCTACCAAAAGAGGCATCGTGGAGAATTAGAAGGATCTAAGAATGTATACAACATAAATCACGTTAGATGCATTTGTTTGACATCTAGAGCTAAGAGCTCTGTTCCAGGAAGGAGAATTAGTGGTCTAATAAGTCTAAATCCAGATCCCCTAAGGCAATTTGCTGAACCCCTAAGGACCTGCCAGTAACCTCCTGATGGAACTGTAATAATCCTGAGTTTGAAAAAAGAAAGAGGCTTCATATCTAAATGGCTAAATCATACATTTTGAAATTTTTAAAAGCAAATAGTAAAAAGGTATATAAAGGCTTCAAATTGCTTCAAAGAAATAACCAACCAAAGGAGACAGGAGTTAAGATAAACAAAATGAACAGTATTTTTAACAACCAACAATGCTATTTGTTAGTAAAAATAATAGTTGAATGCAAGCCCTACATTTATTAGCAGTTTATATCCAGACCCCAAAACTGTGTGAATTCCTATGGGAGAAGAAACAAAGTAGATGACCAGACAATAGAGATGGAGCCTTTCACAGGGGAGGGGGTGGGGTGGCTGTGTGGCACCTCAGCATTTCTGCACAATATATGCCACTTGGTGCTTGGGCTTCTTTGGGTGAGAGGTAGAAAACTGTTTTCTTCTAAAATTCACAAATGCTTTCCAATGCCCTGGACTTGGTATCATCTTTGTCTTGATATTCATATAGCCAGCAGTAGTTTCTAACCTCAGAGCTCTTGCTGACGAGGGGAAGGGCATAAAGCTGACTGAGAATTAAGGGCGCAGAAATCCAGCAATTACAAAGGAAGAACCTACAATCTCCATGGCCAGAAATATACATTTCAATTATGGTTTCTAAGAAAGAATTTCATAGGCTTTACCTATATTACATCTGAGTATATGGGCTTTTTTTTCCCATGTATGATTTATGTTCTGCTAGAAAAATACCAGAACTGCCCAATATTTCTTATTTATTATTGGCAAGGTTAATTTTTGAGGCACTGCTGCTTTCATCTTTATATAAAATATTTTGGGGGAAATTTCTGAGTCATAGCTGAAGCTAAACTCAAAGGGTATAATTAACCCCAGGGGTCTTCTTGGAGCAACCTGCCTATTGCTGCTGAATCACAAACCAGCATTTACAAATAATTACAATATTGGTTTTGCTGAAATTGCCCATAATGATTTCAATCACAGCAGCCACCCCAGAACCTTGGGACCCTTTAAATCATTTCCTCTGCTAGTGCATTCAATTAAGCAGTGAGCCTCCTGAATACTGAGGCCGTGTTCCTTCTACAAAAGTCCCTTCCTTGTCAAGCGTGGCTTTGTGCAGAGTATAGGAAAAATTTTTAACTCCACTTCTAATTTTTATGAAAAATAACTGACAATAAACATTTGAAGATGACAATTGGTTAAATAATCCCTCCTTCCAAACCTGAATGTACTTACAAGTTATAAAGCTACAAGTTGATCAAAATCTCTATGATTTTAGTTGAAAATGATATTCCTGTAGAAGTACTGTAATAGGAAAGATTACATTTCTACCCAAGGACCTCAATATTTTTTAAACAATTAACATAACTACATTTTTTCATTTGGCTAGCAAAAGCATATCTCATTCTCTTTTGCGACTTCATGTATTAATAGACTACTTGTACCCAGTAGACACTCAGTACATATTTGTTGATTAAATTATAGACAAACCATTCAAAATTGTATACCTATATATTGTATGATATAAAATACTCTAAATTGTATAAGAAATAATATCACAGTAACATGGTAGTCATTCAGATAAGTTGATAACAAATTGTAGTGTTCTAACTGCGGTAAATGTTAGAACTATGTTGTAACTATGATACAGTTTTTAGAGTTTAGTTTTGTGTGATTCCAGTTATATTTTCTCTAAAACAAATCCAAAAATAAGAATTTACCTTCATCATGGCTATTGAGTTCTATGAAGATTGCTTGGAGAGATTTTTGTTCAAATGGCTTTGAAGAGACTTGGGAGTCTCTTTTCAAATATAGAACTTCTTAAGAAAACTTTTCAAAATTGTGAAGCAAAAAGTAGACAACTTTGTACCTCAGAGATATGGAATTGTTGATCTTAGAGCGCATCTCTCTTGAATTGGCTGAAGGTCATACATTGTGTCTTTGATATTCCACAATATCATGGAAATAGCTGAGGCATAGTTGATTCCCCCTAGTACAGTGCTGCCATGATGGCAGACCTGGAGGGAGCCCCAGAGAGCACTGGACCCACTGCCCGTATTTTGCAAATGTAGGGACTAAGTGCTATAACTAAGGCATCAGACACCCCACAAAACAGAATTCAAAGAAGGTGTTCTGTGGTATTGATCCAGCCTTGGAAACCTACACTGCTCCATTCTGAGTAAAAACAGTAGGAAAGGTGCAGCAAAACAGCGCCAATGACTTCTTTCCATGTGTTCCTAGCCTGGTGGGTATGTTGGAAGTGCCACCCACACCATCTGATGAAAATTCCCTCCTTCCTTCCTAAGACAAATAGATCATCCAGCACACAGTTTACACTGTGATTCTCAGTGCAGAAAGTTATAACAATTAATGTCCACTTCCCTGTGATACTATGGTCACCAACCATTTCAATTTGAGCTTCCAGTGTTAAAATCTAACATGTTCCAGACTCCCTGAGAAGAGTTGGTCACCCTAATTCAGGCAGAAAATAGAATTTATCAAGTTCTATTGTATCTTGTTCTTCCACTCATTCAGCAAGACTGAATTTACCCAGAACTCATGCCCTGCTCTGAAACAGAGTACACTGAGTTATTTTTCAGCACTGGACATTTATAATGATGTAGACATCATGGAAGTATTGCTCAAGAGTCAGAAAAGCCTATATACCTGGCATAGCTAAACTAAATTTCTAGATATTTTCCACTTAATAGTTGGGGTCAGTGGCTAAATAGTGATCTAAAAGCAGGACAAAGCCATGCCTGAAACTCACTTATCATTATATTCTTGGGTTTTTCTTTAATTACTAGTTGAAGAAAACAAATAATAAACATAAATTTTCTATAAGATATCCCTCAGACATCAAGGTTGTAGACTCTCCTTGTTGCAGTGGTGTATGTGATGACCCCATGACTACCATTTCTCAAACCTAAATGTGCTCACAGATTACCAAATGAGCTTATCATGTGGCAAGCCTGCATTTCTGATGAGTGCCAGGTGATGTATGTGCTGCTGGGCCTACAGGGCTCTGCATTAGCTTTCCCTCTGTGGTTCCTCTTGTATCAAAAGGAAGAGGTTTCCAAAGTGAGGGAACAAAGAAGCCAAGCTAGATACTATCATTGCCAGCCACAGAGTGCTTGGGGCCACAGCCTGGCAGCAAGCCTTTTCCTGGCTCTTCGGTCACATGTCTGCCATTCTGTTTCACAGAGAGAAATCCAGGGTGACCTACCCAGAAGATAATTATTGTATATCCTCCCCAAGTTTTCTCTGTGATCTGCAAATAGAGGGCAGATATAGCTCATCCTAGAAAGTACAGGATTCCAAGTGTTCTTGGAATTTTAATTTAACTCTTTATATCAGAAATTCTCTCACCTTGTTCCTTTCAGTATATACTAATGAAACAGCTTCTCTTAAAGTAAATCAGCATCTTACTTCCACCTCTTGTAGTTTGTGACATACAAGTTCATCTTCCTAATCGAACTTGGATTCATAGTGCTACAACCCGAGAGAACTCGCACTACAAATGAAGAAAATGACCTTTTTCTATTACTACTGTTGAAAAACACTGAAGCCAGCCGGGCGTGGTGGCGCACGCCTTTAATCCCAGCACTCGGGAGGCTGAGGTAGGCGGAGCGTTGTGAGTTCGAGGCCGGCCTGGGCTACAACGCGAGCGCAAGGCCGATCTGAGCTACACAATGCGACCCTGCCTCAAAAAACCAGGGCTGGGAGTTTGGCTCAGTGGCTTAAGCGCCTGTCTGGCAGGTGCGAGGTTGTGAGTTCAATCCCCAGTACCACAAAAAAAAAAAAAAAAGAAAAAGAAAAACACTGAAGCCATTTTTTCCTTTCTCCTCTCACAAAGAAAAAGATTTTAATGATTGTTGCTTTGATTCATTAAAGTGGCAAGGATTATCACTCATGTAGTCAAACCATAAATGCAGCATACTTAAAGGAAAGTTACCTGTGGCAGTCTGTGTTTTATTTAACCACAATTAGAAACTTTTAAAAAATGATCCTAAGCAATAAAATTTAATTCATGAAAAGCCAGTTACAAGAATGCAGCCCCATTCACTCCCTTCAGGGCTCAGACCCTGAGGCCTCTGGGGTGAGCAGTGTGCCAGGGGAAAAAACTGGGCTGTTTGGAAAAGTGACTCTGTGGATATGTTTTTACTCAAGGACTTACGTTTTCCCATATTTCATGCTGTCCATCAAAATATGTCAGTTTATTAAAATTAAATCTGCAGTTGTGAGAGTAGCAAGAAGGTAAAAGAGACAGAAAAAGCCTTTACTGAAATGGAAAAAGGACTTTGCTCATCGGAACAGTGTTTCCCAGAACATTCCAAAAAGGCACTCTCAGTTTGAGTTAGGGCTGATACAGCTAGGTGGAATTTGATGTCTCATATTTATTGCATTTGAGTTTCTGAAAAAGCAAGAGAAGTACCCAGTCTCACCCCATCATTGCATCCCATTCTGATGGATGCATTTATCATTCTGTGGACTGGAATTTCATGTGTGTTCACTGACTATTTCAGGGGAGCCCAGCGCACCTAAGCTTGAAGGGCAGATGGGAGAAGACGGGAACTCCATTAAGGTGAACTTGATCAAGCAGGATGACGGCGGCTCCCCTATCAGACACTATCTGGTCAAGTACCGAGCGGTGAGTGGCCTTCTCCCTAGACCCCGCCCCGACTTTGCCACGCTGACACCTGTTTTGGCAGAGCGATGGCATTCAAGTCGCAAGTGGGTTGAGGGTGGGAGACTGAGGGACCTTGGCCAGGATTTTAAAATCCCAAGACTGGCTTTCAGCTATTAGGCCATGTCTACACTGGGAGCATTTGAAAATTTCCGAAATGACTGGCAGAGTGGCAAACTCACATCATGATTGTTTTTTCTGATTCTTAAACTTTTTTTACAAAGTTATCCTGTCATTATTCGGAACTTTTTGACAAATGTTGGGCTAGTATCTAATGGGGACCATTTTTACTGCAGCGTATTCTGCGCTGAACACTGTGCAAAGGTGCATTCTTGGCATAGAAACCCTGAGTAGCAGGTCTTACAATTAGCTCCACTTTGCAGATGAAGTAGCTGCAGCTACTGCAATCTGTAATCAGTGCCTGGCACTCTCATAGTTCAATGAGCCAGAGTTTGAGTGCAGGGCTAAGTGAAGAGCTCGGGCTCTAGTGTTACACGAGGCTGTCTTCAGTCCCAGTGCAGTGCAGATTCCAGCACCTGCCACTGGCCTCTGCACCTGAGATCCACTTTTAGCTGACGATGATCTTGGCTCTAAGGCTCTTCTTCCAGCTTGTCCACCTCCCATCTAAGATCTCTGTCATCCCAATGCCTAGACTGAGAATCACTCTCTCCTTTTTTTGGTTTTAAAATGAGACGTGTCTGTTGCCAAGTGCAATATTGCAGTTGCTGGGAGATGTGCAGTCCATATCTGAGCCTTGGAAACACCCTGTTTCTAGGGCTTCCTTATGGTGAAAAATAGTGAACCCAAGTAGTTTCCTTTCTTCAGTTAATGCAGAATAAGGCGTTATCCAGGAAGTTGGCTTTCTCCCTCTCTGCTTTGTGCTCAGCCCTGTGAGAGTGACAGACCCACCCTGTGAGAATATGTAACTGGTGACACATCTGGAGAGTCCCCTGTGGACACTCATCTTATCCACTGAGCAACTATGAGCTGGCATAGTAGGAAGTCTATCCTAGAGATGCCACTGAACAACACATCCCTGTGACTTCTCACTGCAGAGAAGGATGCTAGGACTGGGCAGGTAGCCTGCATACTCCATTGGAAGCAGTTGGTACAGTAGAAAGAAACACCTGAGGCCATTGTTAGACTACTATGCCCAGTAGAGAGAGCATGGGTTTTAGAGTTAGCCACACATAGCATCAGTTTCCAGCCTTACCACTTAGCAGCATATGAACTGAATAGGTCACCCAATATTCCAAAATCTCCATTTCTTCATTTATAAAATGGGTATAAAATTACTTAACAAGTCATTGCAAAGATCAGTTATAATACATGCAAAGAAGTTGAGACACGTTTGATACTTGAAAGTCTCTATAAATCTAACTAATATTGCTTCTAAGATGCAGGCTCCAACTAGAAACATCTCCCATGGGAGGCCATCTCCAGTGTCAGTTTGCTTGAACAGCCATTGTGACTGTAAAGTGATAATTGGAGCAAAATGCTGAGATATTTGAGATTTCAACAACCTTGACTACCCTCTCTCTTTCACTCAGAACTTAATATTTGCTAAATCTCATCATGTATTATTAATATATTATATAAGATAATGTTTATTTTATTGAATAGTTGCTTTATGGGCTGGCTTTCTCTTTCGTAATGATGTTTGCGAAAGAAGACAGAGAAAAAAGAGCAAAGACAGACAGCTCAATTTTTTTGTTTTAAATTAAAACAGGGACCCATACTGAAAATATGCAAACTAACTTATAGCACAACTCCTACTTCCTGATTAGACTCTGAGAAACTAGGATTTGCCTATTAGCATTTCCCTGTAGCAGTCCCAGGCCCTAGAATAACCATTGTCACATTCTTAAAGGCATCTTGTTAGCTGGTACAAACCAGTGTGCCTGGGTAAGACCCCTTTGCTATAAGATAACTTCCTCCAGCCTCAGCCCTGTTCTGTGGTAGCCACTAGACAGTGCTGCCCAGCACCCTGTCATCCAGTAAGCATTTGTCAAACCCTGTTGCATGCCCAGCATATACCTCAGGGCATATGCCTTGTGAAAAAGCCAGAGCTTGTAAAAGGGTGGGCTGCAGAAGTGTGAAATCATTGGAAGACTTCTCGGGAGGTCATCAGATCTTCTCCCACAACTGTCTTGTTAAGAAAGTAGTCTCCTAACAATGGTTTTTTAAACTCCTGTTCAGTACAGACTCACCAGGGCATGTGCAGGCTATAAGCAGAGAAAGTGTTAGATGAGAAAGAGGAGGTCCCAGAACTCTGGCTTCAGGCCTGTCACTGTGTCCAGAAGAGTGCATGATCTCTGCATGGGATGCTCTTTGTGGGTCCTGTGAGCATCCCAAGGTTGGGCCTGGTGGCAGAACCCCATCTAATCAGCTGTAGTTGTAGAGACCATGTCACCTGCTTGGAATATAAAACTCAAATTCAGTTCAGCAGATTTGCACAGCTTCCTACCATGAAAGCAAAGAACAGCTTTGAGCCAATACAGACTTGGCTTTCACCCTCTCTGGAAGGTGACTTTGGGAAGTCACCTAACCTCTCTCTCATAGTCCCATCATTAGATTTAGTACAGCCCTAACAAAACCTCTGCAGGTTTTTAGAGAGATACAATAAGAAAATGTGTAGATGGCCTTTAGTACATTGCCTGGCACAGTGTAGGTGCTTGATATATGATAGTTTTTATTTTTAGTAAAATTGGAATCTATGCAGTATTTACTTGTCAGAAAGGTGAATCACACACCTGAATGTGAGCAGCATTCTGAAATGTGACTATAAATGTATTTTTTACCCTTCTAGGAAGTCCTCAGGCCTTTCTCCCCAGGATTCCAGAGTTCAGCCTGAGGCTGAGGGCAATGCTTGAGCCTCTGCATGCCCTGAAGGTGGGGGGACACTGCATGGGTTGGACCCACACCACTTCAGTGTCTGCTACTGCTTGCATTTGCAAGCATGCAAGGTTGACCTGATCTGTGTAATCCTTGGGATTTTTCAGGCTCATAAAAAAAATGTCCTATCATTGCTTCTATTTTTAAAAATTTTATACAAACAATTTTTTACTTCCCCAAGCTTTACCTGTTAGCTTGTCCCGCCTGCATTTTATTAAAGCTTTCTGGTGTCATGTATCTTTCCTGCTGATTCCTCCCAAAGCTCTCGTCTGATTGGAAACCTGAGATTAGGCTCCCATCTGGCAGTGACCACGTCATGCTCAAGTCGTTGGACTGGAATGCTGAGTATGAAGTCTCTGTGGTGGCTGAGAACCAGCAAGGGAAATCCAAGCCGGCTCATTTTATGTTCAAGACTTCAGCCCAGCCCACAGCTATTCCAGGTACAGCTGCCTCTGCTTTCTGTTAGTTTCCTGCTTTAAATTAATGCACAAGTGCTGCACCTCCTAATGCGCCTGAACGACCCTGACAACTTGCTTGCTTACAGCCATCTCATGACTGGTTGACCATGCAAAGCTTAGTTTTGCCTTGTACCTCTCTGTGCAGTGGGTTGAGATGTACTGGACCCCCAGGAAGGCTTGCCCAAGCATCCTGGGGAAAAGGTCCTCTCTGTTTCGACCTTAAACAACTGATGCTAACCAGTCCATGGGACCCCTCAGATGGGAAATGCCCCAGCTCCTGCCTTGCCTCGGATGCTGGTTGAGTAAGGATCCTTCACGAGACCTTATCTGCCATCTACCATTTCATACTAGGACCATGTAACTGCTTTGTGTGCTTTCTATTTGATATTCGCTTTACATACACAGCCATGGTCCAAATCTCTTCTCTGTGGGGACCCCAAGAGAAGAAAGAGATGGTGCCTAGTTAGTTATAAACCATATCTGTCTAGGGCCTCTCCATTGACATGGAGATTAAATTGAACCTCTTGGAATGGAACAAGTGGAGAAGACAGATGCTGGAAAGCACCATCGATGAAAGGCAGTTAGTCTGCTAGAAACTGAGTATCAGCAGAGCTCTTAGGAGATGCAGATCTGTCTCTAGGGATCCAGGACCAACTCAAGTGTGGGAATAAAGTGAGAGTTCTGCTACTAGCCCAGCCACCTTGATCTGATGGCTGATTCCCTCATTGGCCAAATCCCTCTGAGTAGAAAGAGATCATTTTGTTTTTCCAGGCCAGACAAATGCCAGCCACAGGCAGCAGAGAGGGCACAGAATGTATAGCTGCAACCTGTTGGCGGTGGCGGGGTGGGGGCACTCCACACACTGCCACATTCATGTGTGATAGAAAGATGACCTTGGGGAGCTGCATCATGCCTGCCCTGTCTGTAGAGCTAGCCAAGTTGGCTCAGTTGTCGGGATTGTTTCTGCCAAAGGGAACACAGGCCAGAAAGGACGTAGGCTGCCTGTAATGCAGGGGTATGTACATAAGTGATATAGTAAGACAGCAACAAAACAAGAGATCAGTGTGTGGTTCCTAATGGTTGTTTGTGTGTGAATGGGTGTGTTTGGGAGACATATGAGGCCTCCAGTGAGTTGGCAGGTGAGAGTTAAGCTGCAGATTAAAGGTACTATGCATTATGGGGAAAGCTCCCTGGCACATGCTGGGGTTGGCAAGTCTCTAGAGGTGCTGAAGGAAGGCAGCTGGGTGTGATTGCAGGAAATGTCTTCATTATTGCTTAATAGGATGTCCAAATGGAGGTGGCCCTTCTTTTCCTCTGCCTCTTCTTATGTTCTTTGATCAATGTTTTCTTGGTACTAATGGTACAGTGTGAGTGTCCAGATCTTCCCTGCCTTGTGGGACACGTAGGAGGGTGGGGGGAGGAAGAGGCCTGCATAAGCCGCAAGACAGCAAGACAGATTTCTTATGGTGACTATTCCCTGGAGTGAGACTTCATAAGCATGTTGCTTGGGTGTTCTGTATTCCCATGCTGGGTACTGGCAGCAGCATTTGTTTCTGAGTCACAAAAATACTAGGGAGACCTTGTCCTCCAGAGTCCGTGTTGTCAGTCATCCAGGTGCCTCATTGAGCCTGAGAAGGCTGGGGGTTGCTTCCCTTGTGCAGGATGGCTCTGTGACTGTACTGCACAGGTGTTAGAAGGAGGTGGCTCGGTGCTTGGTTGGATGTTCCTGGCCGTAGTACTTGGATCCAAGAATAAAATCTCTTTGCATCACCAGACATACATTTGTGGTTGAGTTCTGTGGTCAGCAAGGTGGGAGAAGGTGAGGTATGCAAGAATGTAACGGCCCCCTGGTGAAGATTGCCACAATGGGAAGAAAGGTCTGCTTCAACTGCAAAGGTAGTCCTGCCCCGTGCCCAGCGTACCCACCCTAGTGCAGGCATCCAATGCATCTCTACTACTGTGGCAGACATTAGAGACGAGAAGACACTCGGTGGCTGTGCCTAAGAGGCATCACCTTAGTAAAGGTAACACCCTCCTAATACCCTAGTATTCTGCTGTGGAGGCTCCTGTTCTCTCACTTTAATTTCATTTGCTCGCTGGCCCCTTAACCCCAAAATTAACCCTGCTGTGCTGCTTCTGGCATTGCTGAGCTTCTGACCTGGCCTATGGTGTTGATACCGCACTGAACTCTTTTCTAACCTTTGTCAATTTAATTTACTAAGTTGAATTAACCTTGAATTCTTGTGTTTTCCGATATTTGACCTATTGTTTTCTTTTTATCTATTTTTTTCTCTGTTTCTGTCTCTGCCTTCTCTTTCCTCCCCCTTCCCCTTCCTGTGTCTGTTGTCACTCTTGTCACCGTGGATGCCACTGGGACATCCCCACCACCACATTTATTTTTAAACAACCACATTCTCTGTGGGGACCCATTGCTTGATACATACAGCCACCTTGGGAGGCAATTCTGCATCCTACACCTTTGTCTCATTGCTTTTCTCTGCAGTGACTCTTCTTTTGCTCTGTTAGAAACTTGACCACAAAAATTACATTTGCTTAAAAGCTCAGTTCCTATGAAAATGATCAGTGTCTCCCTTGGAAGAACCCTGTCACAACCACCATGGCCCTGCCATCACCCCTGAGCAAGCATTCTGTGCAGAAGAGGAAGGTTTTGCAATTGGAAAGAGCTTTACCTCCTGACAGTTTGCCATTTACACATCCTTTTGTGCCACTTCATAAGGAATTTGCCCCCTTTGTAATGGCATTAAAAAGAATCTGATAGCTCTTCCCTTAAACATTATTTAAGAAAAATAAAGCATTGTGCTAGGTTCACAGAGAATTTTCTGCATATCTGCTACTTGTTGCATTTTTTGTAGCAGAGGAAGAATACTAGGCACCTTCTAAAGCTTGCCTCAGATTATGGAAATCACCACATGACCTCTCATTCTAACTTTGTCCCCCTCCTCTGCCCTTCAATAAGTAGTTGGCTTTGCTTGCATTTAAGAATTTAAGTGCCTGTGTTGAAAGAGCCATACATGGCGATTCACTTATGTGCTCTGCTGATGGATAAATTAATACTGTGCCCCCAGTATTATAACCAGCACCTTCAGCTGTCCCTATGAAGAAGGGCAAACTGTGATGTGCCCAACACATCAGCTTTGAAAGGTGCTTGTCTCCTAGTGGAAGTGATTCTCCTGCTGCACAGCAGTGTGTCACAGCTCAGCACAGAACATTTGAGTCCTGGGGGTTGTGGTTCAACCATGACCCACCTTGTCCCATAAGCATCCTTATACTAGACAGGTTAGAAGCATCCACTGTGAATCAGGCACGAGTCCCTCACCTTCTCTGCACATGCTCAGAAGTACAGAAGGAGAGAGACAGGCCACTCCCAGATCACCCAGCCCCAGAGTGTTAAGGAACCTGGCAGTCAGCCTGTCAGCTCTTCCAGAATGCCTCAGCCTCCCAACCTGTTAGATGCTTCAGTGATGCTTTTAGCACACTCATGAAAAGCCAGGTGCTCCCGTGTGCTGTTTTGGAGTTCACCCAGGGGAGGAGGTGGGTAGGTTTGGTAGAGCGGGATGCATGAAGACCCAGGGCTCAATCCCTGTCAGCCTGTGAGCATGGGGACAGACCTTCTACCAAATAAAAACTCCCTCCCGTTATGGCCATTTATCATTCTACCTATTGCTTCTCCGAACATCTCCATACAAGTTTGATTTTCATTCTTTTTGTTCTTTATATATATTTTTTTCATTGTTATTTTTTAATGTTAAAAGACTAGCTTTTCCCTTTGGGAATTTACCTGACTCCAAGCTGTGGCCTGAGGGCAGAGTCACCTATCCTGGCACCCACGGTGTCCCCACATTCTGTGTAGAGGCCCTGCATTGTACAGCAGCTCAGAGAGGCAGTGCCTGACCCCAGTCCCAAATCCCTGCCCTGGAGCCCTGGCTTAGCGTCCCACCAGGGCAGTGACAAGGACAGCTCTCAGGCACAGTGCAGAGCCATACAGAGAGGAGTACAGTGCCTGCAGAACCTAGCATGAGAATAGCAAGTGAGGAAGAGCTGCAGTGAGGGCAGTTCTCCTGGTTCTTCTGATCATCCTGGTAGAATTCTATGTATTCACCCTATGGGAGCTCAGCTCAGTGATCTGCCTCAGCCTGGTCCCAACCCACCCACAGGAGAAGAATGGTGTATTTCTAAAGGGATCTTTGGAAATTCAGCCCTAAATGCAAAGAAGACTGACATGACCTTGTGTCCTCAGCTGGGAAAGCTTTAGGGTCATCACAGCAGGTGACCAGCCTGGAAGGAGACCGGTAACAGTTTGTCCTTCTGTAGACCGCATTCATGTGCGCTGACTCTCTAGACACTGAGATCCTGGTGAAGGCCCCATCCGCACCAGGAATCCTTAAGAGCGGTAGTCAAAGAGCCCTGTGGGAGTGAGCACGCCTGGTCTTCTTGTCCACCTTGCCTCTGTGCTCTGTGTTATCTCTGATCTCATGCCACATGCCCTGGGGTTTCTCTGCTCATATTTGGAATATTTATACAGCAGATTTGGATCATGTTTTTCTACTAATAGGAATGCTAACATTGTTGTGTAGATAATCAGCGAGGCCTTTATGAAGTTTACACCTTTGCATTATTAAAGGATATAACAATTCATGTGAACTCATCAGTGTGTTTTGATTTTATTTGATAGTTGTGTGTCCAACACAGTGTCAAAAGAGCTTTCCCTCCCCCTCTCCAGTACCTGGTAACTGATTACCTAGCAAGTTTGGAGTTCTAACCAAACAAAATCCTTGCCCTTCCTCATGAGAAGCAGTGTGTATTTCCCAGCCATCCTAAGAGGTGTTTGGGTCATTGCTGTCTTGGAATACTCAGCAGACAAAGGGAGGGGACAATCCCTTTGCAGGTTTGAGAAGTTGGTCACTAGGGACTAGGGTATGTTCTGAGCCACCAGATTCACAGCTCTGTAGCGAGGTCTTCTGATCACTTAAAAACCTTTACTCCTAACAGAGGCCATCCAGGTTCTTGTGACACAGAGAAACTCAGAGAAGGTTCTTTTTGACAAACTGTATTTTGTTTATAATTACACTTAGACACATCTTGCAAGCCCTTGAAACCAGCTGTCTGCATAGCCATTTCCAGGAAGTAGCAAACAGACCTGTAAGGAATTTGAGTGAACCAGAATCATGCTGAGCCTTAACCATGCTGAGAAGCTTCACATTCTTAGGAGACTGAGAGGGAACTTTTGTACCAGGGTCCCATGGCACAATGATTCAGGCCTCTCCAGGCATCTATAAAGCATGAGACCCATATTTCTACTTTAAGGCATAAGAAATAGGCATATGTGAGTGGCAGTTTTAGGACAGGTCAGTTCCTATTTGAATGCCAACCTCCCCCAAACCAGGAGCCACAGAAGACGGACAGACCCTCCCACATAATCTCACTGCTCAAGGCAGGTTTGACCTCAGAGGCTATGAAGGAACTGCTCCCAAGAAGCCTTCTTTGCATGCACGGTACATGGGCGAGTTAGTTAAGGTAAAAGGGGAGATCGTGGCAAAGATAGATTCCTGAAGATATTTTTATTTTGCCTTTCATGAAATGTTACATGAGATGCAGGAGATAACTTTTGTCCCAGTCGCTTTCCTGAACTAAATGATTCTATAATATCAACCAAGAGGGAGTGATGTCGACCTACCTTGAATACCCGTCCGACTGAACTGTGCTCTCTCCTTGATTTACAGCTTCTTTCTATAAATGTGGCCACAATTCTCCCTGTAGTGTGAGTAGCATCTCACTTGCTCTAGAAGTCTTGATTCTCTGCAGTGTTGGGTTCAATGGTCCCTTTCTTTTAGGAGATTCTTTGCTTTCTCTCAATCTATCCAGTACATTAAGCTAAGTGTTTTGTCAGATCATCAGGTGAGAGACACAGCTCCTCCTTGATGGGGGATCATGGTTGAGATCAGCTATGATTTACTGTGACAGAGGGGAGGGAAGACCTAGGAACGGTGGACCTCACATATATTATCTGGGGTACTTGCTCAAATCCCAATTCCTGACCCTCATCCCCAATTAAAAGGTGTTTGTTTTTCATACAAAAATAAAATCACAAGGATCATGATTAAAGAGAGAATCTATTGAGCATTTTAGTCTTCCAGGAAAAAGTCCTCGTACACATTGTGGAGACTGGCCTTAAGGAACATGACCCTGTTCTAGGTACTTAGAACATCTGACCTGAATGATAAGCTGAATGATAAGAGCAGCCCCAGACTCCCTCAACCCAAGGTCCTATTGAGTACAGTGCATCCAAAGCGTTATAGCGTCACTGCCAAGGAGTAGTCCTTCCTCTCTTGAATGCCTCCAGCAACCAGGAGCTGGCCTGCACATTGTGTGATCAGCTGTGATAGTTCTTTCTTATACAGAGCCACCATCTTCACCCCAGCCCCACCCCATAATTGACATTCGCTGATTCGATGCAGAATAAGGCTCCTTGTTCCTTCTCATGGCAGACCTGCAACTATGTGGAAGTAGTGTTACCATCTCCAGACTTAACACTCATTCATGCAACAAATATTCTGTGAACATTTTCTGAGTCAGGGTCATCCTAGGTACTGAGGAGAGAGAAGAGAGCAAGACCAGCACCTTCTAGAGTGTTCTGGAGGAGACAGCCAGAGATAGTAAGCATGTAAATGAACAGAAGATGGAAGAGAGTGGTAAGAAGAATAAATGGAAAATGAGTTGGGGGTGCTTTGCTAGAGAAGAAATCAGGGGAAACCTCTTTGAAAAGGTGACATAGTAGGGCCTGAGGCCTACAAGAGAGCAAATAGTCATACTTGAAAATGCTCATCAAGGAGAGCATGTTCCAGGCAAAAAATCAGTCAGGTCCTAGGGCAAAGTCTGGGTGTGATCAGGCAGAGTACAGAGTGGCCTGGCTGGGTCACAGAGAACCAGGGTTCTGCCATCATTTATACAAGTCAGAGGTGGGCAGAAGCCACAGAACATGTGGGGCCTAGGCCAGGGAAAGGCTTTGCATTTTATATCAAATAAAGACTATTGCGCTACTTGTGGTTTAATGCCACAGCATAGTGTTTTCACCCACCTGCCTCTGCTCTCCATCATCCTTAGACCCAGTGTGGCCTGCAGCTGCATCTGATGAGCCTGGAGTAAAATCCGTCCCAGCTGCATCCTCTCGTGCACATAGAGCATAGACTCTGTGTTTGCATGTAAACCTCAGAATGTAGAATCCATGCCATTGAGTCCAAAAATACAGATGTAGCCTACATACACACTAAAAAAACACTTCTAGCCTCTGCCGGAAGTAGGCACTTCATACCTACAAGATACTGAAGTCAAAAGGCTACAGTGGCTTCCAGCCCAGTGTCATGGGATGGAGAGAAATTACAAGGCCTAATGACTTCCCATTCTGGGAAATAGCTTTGGATCCTAAAGATGGGGAAGGCTTGCATCTCTTTCTTTGCTTTTTTGGGTGCAGTTTAGATGGATGAGAAAATGGACAGGTGGTTTTTTAATGCAACCAACCAGAAGTGCCTGTGCATTTTAGGTAGATTTTGAGAAAATGCCCCCATTCTAGCTGAAGGCTGGTTTCTTGTTGCAAAAGCCCAGAAACAAGGGAGCCCTCACCAGTCTCAGGCCTTTGTGGAGGAACGGGTTAGAGTGGAAAGGGCCAGCCAGAAAGCCTGAGGATAAAAGGCTCAGAATCAAGCCAGGGTCCCATTTAGGAGCCAAGGAGTCTCTTCCAGCTCGGGCCCTACTGCACCCAGAAAAATAGGTTGTGCAGGGTCCTCTCTACTATGCTGGTCTGGTGGCTGGTACCCTGTATGAAATTTGAAAGAACAAGTGGAGCGGCACTGCCAGTAGATAAGCCCTAGAGTGCCTAGGCAAGAACCCTGCAGCACGCAGAGCAGCTCCTTCCAGAGCACAGAATTGCAGCCTATTTTAGTGCTGCTTACCTTGGGTTTTATGACCTTCCTGTTATCTCCCATGATATATGAGTATCAGGACACTTGATTCAGCAAAGTGAGCCAAGTATGGGGTCAGGCAGAGCCAAGGCCCAAATAGGCAGAGCCACGCTCCAAACAGTGATTGCCCCATTTCCTGCCTCCAATCCACACACCTTTTTTCAAAGACACTTGAGACAAGGTTTGGTAGTAGTTCTGGACCCATGCTCTTCCAAAAGACAAATGAATCAGAAGTGCCCATTATTCTGTCTAGGGTCCTTGTGTCTCCACGGACACAGGCAAAGCTCTGCACAGATCTTTGCTTCCCATAGCACTATCATTGGTCTCCCAAAGACTGATAGAAACCACCAAGAGGCCAATGAGTCCATTCCAAGCAGCTAACAACAATCATGGCGGCACAGAGCTGAGCCTGGCTCCTTCTGTGATAGCATTTAGAGCCCAACCTCTGTGGGACTGTAGGTGGTTGGCAGGGGGACTAGACAGACAGGCTGAGTCTTTCATAGTGAGCCCAGCCAGAACTGGGGGCTTGGGTGCTGCTGGGAGGTGAGAATGTGTCTGTCTATGTGGGCATTTGTCCTGCATATGAGTGTGCCTGTCTGTGTGAGTGTGCACTTCTGGGTGTGTCAGCTGGTTTTCCTGAAGTCTGACCCGAGTGTGCTTGGCTCCCAGAAGGTGAGTATTCCCAGACCCTTCACCTTACCCACCAGGCCTGGGGAGGCTGCCATGTCTCCAGACACACAT
The DNA here is from genome assembly GCA_004363535.1 of Dasyprocta punctata. Lineage (NCBI taxonomy): Eukaryota > Metazoa > Chordata > Mammalia > Rodentia > Dasyproctidae > Dasyprocta > Dasyprocta punctata. Next base: position 22,059 of record RJWM01000041.1, on the reverse strand, counting down.
GGGCTGCATTCATTTTTCTGGGGTACACCAAAGGTTGGGGGGATAGCTCGTGAGTCCAGTGTAGTCCAGTCTTAGGCTCCTTTGGAGCTGTTCCTAAAAAAGGGAGAGTCAATATGGGACACTTTCTCATGCTGCAAGTCACAAGGAAGCCCTGGGAACCCTATCTGGGACACTGACTCTCACTCTTCTCAGAGCCAGTACTTAACCTGAAACCAGTGACCATGCCTACTTGCCCTGCGAAGCCTGGGGAGCACATAGCAATGCCCTCCAGATGCGTCTTCATCCAGTGTCCTCGGGAACTGCCCAACTGGGTTTAGCCTGCTCCCAGCACTCACAGGCAGGCTCTGAGGGCACGTGGCTCTGGGAGGACCCAGGCTTTGAGAGCAGGATGGAGACACTGCTTCCAAGCCCCATACTCATCCTAATTTGGGAAGCCTCACGTCCCTGCCCTGAGATGAGATGAGATGAGATGAGGCTGTGTCTTCCCCTTTGGAAGATGTAAAGAGACCTTGCTGTCTCCACACCAGTGCATAGAAAAGCCCCAGGGAAGGTGTTACGCTGCACATGAATTCCCTGGCTTTGAGCTCTGGGCCCTCCCCTCCCCCAAGGTCTGTTGCTTGCAGGGTCGGGACTCAATCTCATCCTGTTAACCTTTGGCCATCTCTTTCTCACTTAAGCCAATGGCAGCCCCACATCAGGCCTGAGCACTGGGGCCATCGTGGGCATCCTCATTGTCATCTTTGTCCTGCTCCTGGTGGTTGTGGACATCACCTGCTACTTCCTGAACAAGTGTGGCCTGCTTATGTGCATCGCTGTCAACCTGTGTGGAAAAGCCGGGCCTGGAGCCAAGGGCAAGGACATGGAGGAGGGCAAAGCTGCCTTTTCGTGAGTGAGATCTATGCCCCACTGAGGTTGGGCTCTCCCCCTAGCCAAGGACCCAGCAGCCGTTACCTCTGAGCCATTCACTACTGCCACCTGCAGTGACCTTTCCTCCACCTTCACTGTCCTCATCTGGGAACCCTGAGTGGCAAAATGCACTTAAAAAAAGCCACCCCAAATGCGGCCTTGGGTGGCTTGGAGTTCAGGGTGACCTGTTTGAAAAGCAGGCTCTTTTGCCCAGCTCCCAATTCAGCACAGTAGAATCTCACAGAAGTCTGAAAATCCCTGTGAAAATCAAAATAGACTATAGAATCAGTATTTGAGGGACACACTCACCTGACTTTTTTCTTTCATCGATTCATTCATTCATATATCACTCAACAAATACTTAGCCAGCAGCTCCTAAGGGTAAGGCATGATTTCCAGGCTGGGGGTATAACAGGAACCAAAAAGGATAAAAATTTCTGTCCTTGCAGAGCTGGTGATCCAGAGATTGTTCTGCCCAGCAGCATCTGTGGAGAAACAGATACAAGCAAAAAGCCTCTAAAGACCATTGCAGGGCATGGCTGTGCTGGAGCATGCTGAAAAGGGATGAAGAGAGAAAATAGGTGGTTTAGCACCAGCACATGCCAGCCACTGTGCACGCATCCACGCACATGCACAGAGACCTGCATTCACACTCACAGATGCACGCATATTGAGCTCTTACCTGTACCAGCCACTTTGATAACCATTTTACATCCATCATCTCATGTAAGCCTCCTAATAACTAAGCCAGGGACATGTTACTACCTGCCTCATTTCAAGATAAGGAAACTGAAGCAGGGGTGACTCGGTTATGCTCTAGGACACACAGCTACCAAGGGTCAGGCTGAGACACAAACGCTCATACCTGGCTCTGGATGTTCACCTGTCGGCCTTGCTACCCTGAGCCCCTGTTGCTTTCTCTGGGGACCGCCCTACTGCCCTGGGATGTAACCCGCAGAACTCTCTCCACAGGAAAGATGAGTCCAAGGAGCCCATCGTGGAAGTTCGAACCGAAGAGGAGCGGACCCCAAACCATGATGGAGGGAAACACACAGAACCCAATGAGACCACACCGCTGACAGAGCCCGAGTATGTGGGCGGGAGGGCTGGCACTCCCGCAGTAGAGCCCCACCCTACCTCACTGTTCTCCCCGACCTTTCATGCCTTCCACTGGGCAAGCCAGGATTCCAGAGCCACCTCAGGAAACCTGCTTGACTAGGCAATGCCTGACCCCACTCTCTCTTTAGAGAGAAGGCATTCTTAGTTCTACTCGGGGTGACTGTGAGAGCTCTTACAGGGCTCCCTGCACAAGTGGGCATCCCTGGACCCATTCCCAAGTGGCACCATTATTCTGGACATGGTTTAAGAGGGCAAAACCTGACTGAGAGAGCTTTCGCTGATTCTTTTTAGGGTTTTTTGGGCTTCTAGGCTTTTCTGTCTTCCTGTAAAACCCAAGAGGTTGGGAACCTACCTACTTAAATTCCCTGGCCTTCATCTGTTCAAAAGCCTCAGGGACCCTGACCAGCTGTACTGTATTTAGGAAAATACCTGCCTAGCTATGCAAGATCCTATGGGTTAGAAGGGAATAGAAACTCACAGGACCACAAAAATCTGTATGCGGAAGAACCCCCGGCTCTCAGGAGCCTCTCAGAGCACTCAGCATCTGCCTGACACCTGACTTTCCCCAGCCCTGCTCTGGAGCTCTGCAGGATAGCTGGGCCTCCTTCCTCTGGGGCCCCAGAAGCCTGGAGTAGGTGGACCCTGGGCCAAAGCTGCCTCTCCTGGAGTGGAGACCCAGAGCTGGACATCAGAAAGTCTCAGGCAGGCCTCTAGGGGCAGGAGCCCTGTGCAGACAGATGGAGGGACATCAGCAGGGAGGAAGGGCTAGCAGGTCCCTTTGACACTGCCATGTTCTTTGTTGTCTCCTGTGTCCTCTTCTGTCCACCTACCTGGGCGTGTGCCTCCTCTCAGCGTCCTCGTTTCTCTGTGGACCTGTGTTCCTGCCTGTGCATGCCCACCCATGGCCCCTCTCCTTGGCTTCAGCCCTGCTGCTGGCTTCTCTGTCATGTTTCAGCTTTCATTGTCTATTTTCTTCTACTTCCTGTCCTCTCCACAGGCTACCTGCCGACACTACAGCCACTGTTGAGGACATGCTGCCTTCTGTCACCACCGTCACCACTAACTCTGACACTATCACCGAAACCTTTGCCACTGCTCAGAACAGCCCCACCAGTGAGACCACCACCCTGACCTCCAGTATTGCCCCACCAGCCACGGGCGTGCCGGACTCAAATTCTGTGCCGGTTGGCCAGGCCACCCCTTCTAAGGGTCCAGGTGTCGCTACCGCCTCCCAGTCCCCAGCCTCAGCCCCCAAGGTCGCCCCCCTCGTTGACCTGAGCGATACCCCAACTTCAGCCCCTGCTGCCAGCAATTTGTCCTCTAGTGTCCTGGCTAACCAAGGAGCTGTCCTCAGCCCCAGCACCCCAGCTAGTGCAGGAGAGACCTCCAAGGCCCCTCCAGCCAGCAAACCAACCCCTGTTCCAGCCCCCACCCCAGCAGGGGCAGCCAGTCCACTAGCAGCATCAGCTGCCCCTGCCACAGAAATGCCCCAGGCCAAGCAGGAGGCTCCCAGCACCAAAGGCCCGGACCCAGAGCCCACCCAGTCCAGCGCTGTGAAGAGCCCGCCCGAGGCAGCCACAGCCCCTGCTAGTCCGAAGAGTGAGGCTGCCTCCATCAGCGCCACAAACCCTTCCCAGGGCGAGGACTTTAAAATGGACGAAGGGAACTTCAAGACCCCAGATATTGACCTTGCAAAGGATGTTTTTGCAGCCCTGGGTTCTCCTGCTCCCGCCGCTGGGGCCAGTGGACAAGCTCCCGAGCTTGCTCCTTCCACTGCAGACAGCTCTGTGTCACCTGCACCAGCAAAGACCGAGTACGGCCTCTCTTTGTCTGCTGTTGTCGGGTTGTGTCCTGTGGTGGTGTGCGTCTGTGCTGTGCTGTGTCCTCTTCGTTAGATACATCCTCAGCCTGGCCCAGGGCTTCTCTAAGGCGACTGTCAACCAAGGGACTGGGAAGAGGCAGAACAGGGGCAGGCAGGAGGGCCTGGACAAGCCGAGCAGCCTCCTGCTCACTAATTAGGCCATGTTAATTATATTTCATCCTTATCATCCAAGCAGTGCTTCTGCTTTCCCTGGGGTGCCATGCAGTCAGGCCACTGACAAGCACAGCTCAAGAAGGCACTAAGGAGGCCAAGGTGCCCTTCTCTGCCACCCCGGGTATAGTTGGTGTGTTATTCAGGGCCAGGCCAAGTCCCCACTAGCAAGGCATTGTTGTGCAGGAAGGAGAAGGCAGCCCCTGAGGCCGTGCACGGGGAGGATACAGTACAGGGGGCTAACACACACTGGCTGAGATGCCTGCTCTTTCCCACCCTACCCAACTTTCACTGCTCTTAGAGGGGCTGGGAGGACCTGGGGCTGCCAAACACCAAGTGCCCGTTAGGTCTCTAAGTCCAAAGGAAAGCCCTCAACCTTTAGGTTTCTTAAATGTGATGCTGGCATAGCTTAGACTGGGATCTGCACCTGCTTTCCTGTATCCTTAGGTCTGTCCCTTGCTCCTGAGACCTGTAGAGGAGGAGTCAGACCTGGATTTTTATGGAGCTTTCTGTGACTGCCCTCAGATAAGCTGTCATGCTGCACTAAAAGCTTCAAACAGACCCTCACTAGTGCCCCTAAATGTCAGCATCAGGAAATGAAAAGTGAGCCATAACCTTGCCTACTCCACTCTTAGTAGCACGCAAGCCTCTTTTATCCCCTCACCAGACTCTTGGGGAAAGCCAACTCACCCTACCCTACCCAGGCCACCATCCTCAGGTCAGTCGAGGCTCCAGCAGAAGAGGATTCATTCTAACTCAGTGCTTCCCAACCTGGGCTTTGCGTTAGAGTCACCTGGAGGCTTTTAAAAGTCCTGTGTCCAGGATTTTGGGGGTCATGGTGATCCCAACAGGCTTTGCAGTTGGAGATAAGGGTCCCCAGAAGTCCAGGGCGAAAGTGGGGAGACGTCTGTTGTCTGGGGTCTCAGCAGTGTTGTTTTTGTGATTCTCTGCAGGAAGGGCCCAGTAGAAGCAAAGTCAGAGTGCCAGGAGTCAGAAACAAAGCCAGCGCCAGCCGAAGTCAAGACGGTCCCCAACGATGCCACACAAACAACGGAGAATGAGAGCAAAGCATGATGGATGACGAGCTGCGAGCAAAGATCAAAATAAAAAGTGACACAGCAGCTTCGCCAGAACATCTCCAGTACCACACACACACACACATACACACACACGCCACAATCTCATTCCTCTAGTGTCTTTTGCCTTTAAAAAAAAATTAAACAGATAAACATGGGATCTCCTTTTTGTAGGTTTATAGAAAGGGCTCCTTTGTTGCACACTCACTTGTAAGAAAATGAGACAAAAAGGTTAAACCCACAGCCAAACTAGGACACTCCGTTCCCTGAAACCATTTAAAAATCAAACAAAAGGACCCCAAATTAAGAATCTAGGAAGCTCAGAAAAAAAAATCTAGGTTCAGGAAGACCACACTTGGTGTTACCCAATTGGCATAGACCAGTTTCAGAGAAATACTTTCAGGCACTAAGACTAACCGAATGAACAAAGTCCACAGTTTATTTTTATACTTTCAGTCAAGTTCAAACTCTGTAAAACCTCATAAATAAGTTATAATTTCTGTTCACTTTGTATTTGTTCAGTATGCAAAGTGTGTCACCCTTTCTAGCTGAATTCAGTTCCCACATAGACTCTTGTTTTGTAGGAAGAATGCCAAATTGCAGCTTCTGGGGGTAGATCTCAATTTGCAGTATTCAGACTTCTTTTGCTTTCTTTTTCTTTCATTGTATTGTTTTTATTTTGTTTTTTCCTTCCTTTCTGCCAACTTTGTTTTCCAGTGTTTACAAGTTGACAAATGTTTGACTTCAGTTGTGTTTAAGTGTCCATGTAAAATAGTTGCCTTTTTTTTTTTTTTTAAAGGTAACAAATACCGCCTAGAGGTTGGTGGACTCATCACAGGCTTGCTGTAGCACAGGGCACCGTGATAAAAGATGATTGTTTACAGTGGCTCTTCCCCCATCCCATTTGTAGTTTTTTGCCTGTGTCCAACTCAGGTGAAAATCCATCTCATTCTGGAATAATTTGGCCTTTTGAGTTTGGATGCTTTTGTGTTTCTTTGGGGGTTAGAACACTTTCTGATGCGCTGCCACCTGCCTGTGTCTGTGACAAAGGATCTGCCTTCCAGGCGTCCTCGCCCTTCCTTCTGAAGGACTCCTTAGGCTTTGTTGAATGAAGCAGAGACGATTGTATAGTTGGGGCTGGTCTTGGTGAACACACATTTTTACCCCAAACATCCCCTTTTTGTAGAAAGCCAAATAAAATATATACATAACATTTCCTTTTGAACCCGGAATCTAGATTTGAGCGGAAGAGCACGTGTGCTTCAGGGAATTAGTGTCTTCTTTTGGAAATCTGTTGAAGTAAAGTAACATCAGCCTTCTGTTCACTTAGGCAGCATTTGTAGAAACAAAGGAAACAAAAACTACTGTCTGGAGTCATAACACAACTTTCCTGGATTGGAAACCAAGTGGGGGGAAAATACAGAAACTTTAAGGGGGATGGGAGGGGGGAGAAGGGAAAAGCCAGCCCTTTGTATAGAAATTTTGCTTTTGTTTCTCATTCTACTTTAGAACTGCAAGCTTGTGCACTGTGGATGCGTGAATATTTTAGTGTGAAACGTGTTTTTGTCATAGTATTGAAATAAAACTTCAACATAGTTTGGTTGTGGAAGGTATAGCAGATAGTTCAGAAAAATATTCAGGAAACAAAAATAACTCTTATAAGGAATCGAAGCCTTTAAACAAAGAAAATGACATATAAAAGTTGATGATGATGATGATGATGATGATGATGATGATGATGATGATAAAGAAGAGGACACTAAGTCAGCTGAAATTGATCCTCTGGCATGAGTTCCTTTCCTAAGGTGCAAAGCAGCAAGAGTTTAGGATGGCAAGACCGCCTCTGCATCCACTCTGGGCCGCACACCCCCATGTTCTGACACTTCTGCAGTCCAATCGGTGGCAATGCTAGATTATCATTTCAAACTGTGAAAAATAATGGTCTTGTCATTTGCTAAATATGGAGTTATTTTGCATTTTCTCAGCTCCTGGGGATGGAAATGGAGGAACCCAGAATATGCAGTCCTGGCCCCTTTGATTTTAGGGCCTACAGAGATCTATAGTTTGAAGGCACAGGCCCTTGGGAAAAAGTATCAAAGGAAGACAGCTCTTTGAGCACAAGCAGAATTGGAAAGTGGGCACCTGAGATAGAGGGGGCCTGGTGGTGATGGGTAGATGCTTCTGGTCACGGGCCGTTCAGTAGAATCAGTTTTTCATCTTGTGACCTTAGTGGTTTGATCAACTAGGCCAACACTATGCTGTAACTCCTAGAGACAAGTGATTATGATTGGGCAAACCAATTTTGATTCTGATGCTTAGGTATAGTCAGTCCTCACACAACCTAGCCCAGTGCAGCTGACTCCCCACCCCACCCCAGAACCCTGGCCCCACCATTGCTGGTACCCAAGACTGCCTACACTTCAGTCTGCCTCTCTTGCATTAGACATTCATTTGTCTCAGCATGCATGAGCTTTCCTTTATTTTACTTTATTTTACTTTTTAAAAGATCAATACTTTCTCTAAATTCAAAGAGAGTCACTTTATTTTCAAGATTTCCTATCTTTTATGTTAAGAGATAAAAGCATATGATTTTCCTCTTAAATTCTCCAAAGGAGGCATCAACTCCACCAGTTTCAGTGTCGATGTGTCTATATGTGTATGTGCCATGCATATGTACTCACAGAAAGATTGTCATGGCCAAGTTCTGCGGGAAGGCGCTTGGGTGCCATGAGCATGGTCTCCCACTCCTGAAGGGCCTGGTGTATATAGTGCAGCTTTGAAGTGGAACTCTATTTTCACACTTTTCTATGGAACCTCCCATGTCCCAGCTTTTCACCCTAGGCTGTCTGTCTGGATGGTGGTTTTCAGACCTCCATTAACATCCCTACCCAACATTCTGTACTTTGGGGGCCTTCTCTCTTGTTATAAAACTTTTTACCAAGTGAAACATCAACACCACCTTTGTTTCCATTCTCACTGGTGTAAATACTGAGTACTAACTGAGAATTTTGACTTTGCATTCTGTCAGAATACTTGTGTTCAATAAAAACTGAAAGAAAAAAAGCAATTATGGTCAAATTGGGATTTCTTTCAATTCGGTGCCCATTATGTGAATCAAAGGTGAATGTTCTTGTGTTATTTTTTGTGTGTGTTTTGTTTCGTTTTGCTTTTTTAGCTATGATCAAGGTCAGTTAGCTCTGAAGTTCTTGTTGCCCCAAGAGTGGTTTCTGTTTCCACACAGGTTAACGGAGGAGTCCTAGATTAGAAGAGCCAGACATTAGATATATAAAACTTTCGTTCAAATCATATACTTTGTTATGCCACTTCCTAACTGACCTTGGAAGTGTTACTTATCTCTTCAAGAGTCAAGTTTCCCTTTTTACAGACAGGAAGTAGCTAAAGAACATAGTTAGGTACTGGTTGATTAACTAGACAGTAACACAAAGGAATAGTGTAGTATTTCTTGGCTAAAAGGAGGTATCAATAATTGTTGATTAAACTATGTAACCAAGAGTTTCTGGAGGAGAATGAACTGCAGAACCAAAGCTGGGGAGGGCTTTCTAGGGTTCTAGAACACCAAATATAAGCAACTGACTCCTTTTGCATGAATCCTCCTTTATTTTGTGTCTTGGGTGTCTAACTTTCCTGTTCTAATAATACAGCCATATGCATCTGTGTAGTTCCCTTTGCCACATATGTCTAACCTCACAGGGGGTGGGGGGGAGTGAGAAACATTACTTATCAAGACTTGCATAATACATGGAATGATGACCCTCTGTATTGATCCATGAGGGCCTACTTCCCATGTCTCACTCCTCCTTGCAGATTTATTCAAAAAATACTGAGCATCTCCAAGGTGCTCAGCAGTTGAGATACAGCAGTTGAGAAAACACCTCTCGAGTGGAAGCTACATTCAAGTCTGGGAGTGAGGCAAACAACAAACACACAAAACACCTAATATGGTATGGTTCTCATTAGGCTATTCACAGATATTTCTGCTCTCCTTTTCTCCCTTTCAAGCACATGGTAGGGCTGCACTTCTCAGCTCTCTAACTTCATCAGTGGACTATAGACAGAGGGAGCTTGTGTTGCTTCTAGGCAGAGCCTTCGTTACAACCCTCTTTCCCCAACAAAATACTCAGCAATGCTTCAGATGGCAGAAGTGCCATTACTTATGTCCAGAGTGAGGGACGTAAACAGAGGGCCATGACTGGACATGGAGACTACATGAAGGATAAATAGTGCTAGGCCAATAGATGTGTAACAACAGTCTTCCCAAAGGAGGCATGTGGCAGCGTGCGTATGTGTATATGTGATTACTATGGGTTTACTGATGTAAAAGATGTCATTTAAAAATAATAAAATACAAAGTAGTCTTGAAATGATATATACCTATTGATGCAAAATGTTTTGATTCATTTTTGCTGAAGTCTTGTATCCATAATCAGCCCATGGTTCCAATTCACAAATGAGTGTGGTTCCAGCTTGAATGTTGGCTGACATGTTCATTTATAAGTGAGAGAACAATGAAGATTTATGTCTGAACCACTCATTTACCAACAGTACGAGTGACTTGTTCAATCACTTTAAATTTTTAATACAGTATAAGTTTTTGAATGCTAGAAAAATACTGTCTCAAGTGCTTTATACTCTTTACATTGTCATGGGTACAGTCATGACACAGCTTTATATTGAATTTGAATTATATTTACCCCATCACTTTCTTAAATCTAGAAAAGCACAAAAATAAATAAAGAAATAACCCCAATTTGTAGCTCTTACTGATTTCAGCAGTGTGTGAACATTCAGAAGATGGCTGATTCCAATATGATATCCCAGGTGAGGATTTAGTTAGAGGAGGGTCAGTAGTATGTTATTAAACAGTATTCCTACCATACAGACATGATAATCATAAATACCTTCAAGGAAATAGATCATAGTATATGCAATAACAGTATTCTTATAATATTAATAAAATGCTGAAATGATACATAACTAATTGCTTTTATAATTTAACTTTTTTAAATGACTATAACAACTGGCTCACAAACTTTCTAAAAATTTAATAATTGGCTCTGAATCCTGTGTAAATGGAGAAATCTTATATAATAAGCCACTTAATTTTGGGATTTGTTATCATGGTATTATTTAACCTATCATGGCTAAATCAGAATAGTAATAAGTGCTATGGAGGATAGCATCCAGCTATTAAAGAATTAAGGGGAATTATTGTTTTATATGGGGCAGGCAGAGTGTTTTCTGAAAAGATATTTGAGCAGTGACCTGAAAGACGTGAGGAAATGAACCGTGCAAAAATCTGAAAGGAGGTATCTTAGGCAAAGGGAACAGCAAATGCAAAGGTCTAGTAGGTATTTTTGAGGGACAGAAGGGGAGACCGGTGTGACTGGAGCAGGGAGCAAATGGGATGGGCGAGACAGTAAATAGGTAGCTGGTGAGCCAGGGGTAACTATGAGCCAGCTCACATAAAATCTGGCAACAATTGTGAGAATATTTCCTTTTTCTTCAAGAAAAATGGAAACTCCAAGGAAATTTTCAAGCATAAATCCAGCATAACCTGAATTTTAAAATGATCACTCTGGTTGCTGGATGTATAACAAACCACAGAAAAGCAAAAGAGGAAGTAGGGACACTAATCAGGATGCAGTAACCCAGGTGGGACAAGATGGCATGCTGGCAGCCAGCTAGTTCCAGGGCAGGGGTAAGTGGTGGCCAGATTCTGAATATGCACTGCTGATAAAGCCAGCCAAACTAGAGAGTGGACTGGATGTGGGTTTGAAGGAGATATCGAGAATGACTTTAGCTGATGGCTAAACAATTGAAAGGATGGAGTTGCTGTTCACATTCCAAAGGGAAAAAAGAAGAAGGAGAAGGAAAAGAAAATACAGATTTGGGGAGTGTACTTTAAAACTGAGATATTATCTGTGACTACTCTAGTGGAAATTTTGAGGTCCAGGGTGGAAAGGCATAGAAGAGCTGTCAGACACAGCATGGGCACTGGGGAGGTGGCCAAGAAATTGATTCAGAAGAGAACTAAGCACACAACTCAGGAATGAAAATTCACAGCCATCTCTGTCCCAAGCAGAACTGTCAGAAACCTCTACTATGCCATCTGCAGCCTTGCCTTAGGGAATGGAGGTAGAGAAACCGTGACTCCAGGTCTCCTTTTCAGACCCACCTCCTCTTAGTCCCTTTACAGAATTTGCCTCCACCTATCCTGCTAACTACCTTGCATGGAGAATAGATTCGTGACTTGTAGGTAGAAAAAGATTTCCTGGGAATCTTGTCACCCTGGTATTGCTATACTCTCCTCCACCCTAGTGAATGCCTGCAAGTGCCACCCTGCAAGTGCCCCTGTCCTCTTGGATGATATTTAGAGACACTGCAGTTACTCTGTCTGTGAGGACTGTCCTTGTAAAAGGAGATTCAGCTTCATCCTTGGTGCTATTGGGACAGGCAGAGTAGGATGCCTCTGACTGCCCAGTGAGAGCAAAGCTCCTGCATATTCTTCATTCGAGCTGAGCTTGGATGGCAGAAGCTGGATAATCCAGTGTGGGAGGCCCCATTGTAATTTATCTAACTGCCTGCAATTCATCAGCCTTGGTCTGGACAGAATTACCTGTGTGGAATTGGAATCTCATTATGCTACCTGCATCCTCCCCACAAGATCTTCAATGGCTCTCAACTTCACTCAGCAAAACTACAAAATCCTTACGAAGACAAACACAACCCATATTAGTCAGGCCTTACTTATTACCTATTCTTAGCACTTCTCCAACTTGTACCTATGCTGTAGCCCTACTGAGCTACTAGTAAGTCCTAAAATGATCCACATCTTCTCCTATTTCTGAGAATTTATGAAATTATTGTTTTGCTTCTCTTGAATGTCTGAAATTTTGAAACACTTTTGGCATAGTTAGAAGATGAATACGTAGTTCACGATTGCTTCAGTAGCATTTTTAAGACTAGCCCAGTTGCATCAGTCCAGGTCTAGGTTTGGTTACAGGAATTCCAGATATTTTGCATGTTCAAAGAAACTCAGAAGGAAATAGACCTCTCATATTACCTGTACATTTCCATGTAGGACTGTATATTTATAAGCTCAGGGGCCAATTCAGGAGGCCAGTGGAGCACTGGGAAAGCAGTTAGTGGGGCAGGACGATGATGGTGGAACCAGTGGTAATGTCAGTAGAAGTTATTAGGGAAATCAGCTAAACTCTGAACAACATTAAGGAAAGTATTCTCCAAAGCATGGCAGCAGGTGGTCAATGAGCATTCCAGAAAGATTGCACCTTTGTGCTGGGGCAATTGTCATGGGCTATATGCAGAACTAGGCATCAGAGTTTGCTTCTCTCGCCATGTCTGACTTGAGCTCAGGTAATACTATAGAAATAAAGGAAGGATGACCACATGACTGCCTTCCCTATTAGATGTGGTTAGGGAATGATTAAGAATAGAAGTCTGGTAGAGACATATCTGAGCAAAGAAGACACTGAGGTTATAATTTTGGCCTCTGCCTCCCTCCTTCATTCCCCAGCTATGCTCTGGAAGTCCCATATGATGATCAGCAAGTTTCAGTCTTTTTCCACTTCTCCACCATTGGGTGTCTGTGTTGCCTACCCTTATCTGGTTTTCCCCAGAGACACTGATTCCTGAAGATTACTACTGATCCTGCACCTAGAGTGCCCTAGCACCTGGGAACAGGGGTAGTGTCTTTCTTACACTGATCATCACCCTAGATTATCACTTCCTCACCTTTCTGAGGTGTCTGCCATCAGGTCTGCCCTGCGCAGTCTTGATTGTGCCCCTATTGTGAAGACTTGGCTCTTTGCTTCTGGTCCTCCACATTTCCACTGTTAACCTGGGTGACACCAGTGCTTCATGTGGACAGCCACTATAACCTGCAAGTCCTCAGCATGACCTCCTGGTCTCCAGTGACCCTCTGCTTCATTTCACTTACACCATCCCATCTCCTGGCCAATCCCTAGACCTTACCATCCAACATTTCAGCCATCCACCTGAACCAAAATTCATTCTTCACTGCTCTCCAGGCAGCTCACACACTCAGCAAGTTCCATATATGCACTCTTTGTCCCTTCTGGGGCCTCAGCTAATACACTGACTTACAGGGGCAATTAAGGCAGAGATTTATTTGGGGCAAGGGCAGGGAATTTTGTAGAAAACAGGAAAAAGTTTTTGAGAAATATTAGAGGTATTGTCCAGCTGTTGATGTCCTTCTTGAGAGTGACCTTAATGATTTGTTGGTATGAATGCGCTTTCCCCATTTGCACATCCTGTCACCAGTTCTCTTTGTATTCAGCTTCCATTCTCAGGTTCAATGTGTCAAGTGCTCACTCATGAAGGGCAGAAACTCTTGTCTCAGTGTTTCCATGTTGCATCTGTTTTATAAACTCTAGCTCTGAAAAGATCATCTGGCTCTAGAAAATAATCTCTTTACTTACACTCAATCAGGAGGGTATTTTTTGACAAAAATCCACATACCTAGGTACATCTGTTCCAATAAATTCACTACCCATCCAACAAATGTTTACTGGGAACCTGCCCAAGTTCAAAGTTGTTCTAGGTACGAGGGGAACAAGAGCTACCTCATGCCACTTATATTCTGAAAATATAGTTACAATAAATTCTGAGAAAATATTTTTAAGAAGTCAAGGACACATACTGTGATGAAATAAGCATAATGTTTCTTAAGGGAAGAGCTGTCATTGTACATAGGACATGCAGGGAATGCCTCTCTTTGTAGATGGCACTCCAGCAGAAACTTAAAACAAGACGGGAGTTTGCCTTCCAAGGACAGTATTTCTCTGATTCGTGGTTTTACTTTCCATGGTTTCAGTTACCTGTGGTCAAGTGTGGTTCAAAAATATTACATGAAAAATTCCAGAAATAAACAATTCAAAAGTTTTGTATTCCATTTTGAGTAGTGTGGTTAAATGTCTTTAATTACACTATGTTGCTAAAAACTATTCTATTAGTAGTTGTTACTAATTCCCTACTGTGCTAATTCATAAATTAAACTTTCTTGTAAGTATGTAAGCATTGGAAACAATATCATGTGTATAATGCATGCCATGCTGAGGTTTCAACCATGCACTGGGGTCCTTGGACTGCACACCACAGGAAGGATGATATGGTGGTGGAAGTCCTACTCTGCTGGTTCCTTAACTCAGACTTGTATCTGTGTGACTCTCAAGCGAGGATGAAATGAATTCTGTAAAATATTCAAAATTTGTAATATTAAATTTAATTTCTTCTTCAATCTGCCATTCCATCAAGTGATCAAAACTTAATCTCATCAAATTAAGGCTGCATTCCTTAGCTGTCTTACCATTGCTGATGAGGCCCCTAATTACCCCTCCACACCCATCTCACACTGCATGCACTAGAGATGGTGATAAGGTTGTGTTTCCTCAATTGTGCCGTGCTTTTTTCTCCTCTGGATCTCCACATGCCTACATGCTTCATGCTTACTCTGAGACATTTGCTACCAGTCCCCAAGGCCCACGCATATCCTTGACTCTTATTTACTATCAGAGCTCAACTTCAACATCTTTTGATCCCGTGAGCCTTCCCTGTCACCTGATCTTGGCCATATCCCACTGTTTAATGTTTTCTCTAGGGCCAGTATACAGCAGGCACTTGCCAATTTGATGGTATCAGGTTGTTAAAATATTGAGATACTCCTTTGCTATTGTAAGTAGCTGCTGTCACCCCAGGCCCCATCATAGGAATCTCCAAGTGGCCTCAAGACTCTACCACTCCCAGATAGGCAGTCCTCAGTTATGTTCCGGTACTATGGCTACTGAACATCAAATAATCTGTAAAATATTGTAACACATCATTTGTTTGTGTCCAAAGACCCCATGCTTTATTTAATCTCTCATTTAATATTTGTCCTTCCTATTGAACTCTCCATTCTTTCAGGCCATGTTCTGTGCCTGTCTAATTAAACATTTTACCCCAGCACCTACCACAAAGGATTTGACATTTATCAACTTCAGTAGTGACAAAAGAAATGGACATGGTACAGTGTTAATATATATGCACACCAGCCCAGCTACCTGCCCAGATGTGTGTGTGTGTGTGTGTGTGTGTGTGTGCAAATACTCAGGCACACAAATTCTACACCTGACCAGAGGAGATGCCTTGGAGCTAGAGTCACACAGTAGTGCCCACTGTCTCACACCTTGAGGAAGTCCACATCCCAGCCAGTGGTGGGGTCTAGTTACAGGGCTCACACATGGCTGGAGAGGGATTTCACCCTGCCTGCTGCACCTCTGGTCAGGGATTACCACACCCCTCATTCCCCAGGCTGGTGACAATGTCCAGCCAGTAAGAAGAACCTACGTGATGATAGAGCTGGGAAGACTTGCAGGAAGGGGCCTGAAAGGCAGGAGCGTCACTCTCAGGTCTACTTGTGCTGCCTCAAAGCTTTATTAGAAGGACAAGGCTGACCAAGAAAAGCCTGGCGAATACCTTGCTTGGAGTCTTCGCCCTCAGTGAAGTGGGAAAGACTGAAGACGAACCAGGGTGTGATCTGGGAAGGGACTCCTAGACTCCGGTGTAGGTGTTGGTAACCAGGGACAGCACTGTGCTCTTTCCTCTTCCTGAGTAGCCAGACCAACGGCTTTAGCCATCAACTCCAGCTGACAGCAAGATAATGCATGGGGGTCTGTCTGTCTAGACTGCTTCCCGTGATGATGGTGATCCAGAGCCACTTGGAAAGGTGACAGGGCTAGTGAAGGACAAAGCTGGGGAGATCTCTCACCTGATTAATGCTTCCAAGGGGGCCAGCATAGAGCCTTGGGAACTAGCCACAAGTCCTGCCATACCCTGTGTCCTCATGCTGAAGGAGGAAAGAGAGTGGGTCCTTTAAGATAAAACAGGGTCTCTTGTGGGCAACCACCAATGCACCATATGGCCCACCATTTACCGTGTTCCTCCATGACCCACTATCCCACAACTCCTGAACTGTTTATTTAAACTGGGCATCCCCAGGCCCAGCCCCAGAGATCCTGCTGCAGTGAGTCTGGGACATGAGATCCTGCTGTTGCTGGCCCCTGGATCACATGTGGAGAAATGCTGACAGACATGTGGCTAGAGAGCATCTCCACCTTGAGGCACCTAGCTTCAGTTCCCAGTACTGTCCTCCCAGAGGCTCTGTGACCCAACAGGAATGAACAGGAAGTACTGTAGACACAACCTTGAGCCTGGATGAAAGCAACAAACTTCCCAAGACTCAGCATACCCCTCCACATGCATAGACGATAGAGCTGCCATCCCAAAGACACCCAGCTTGGCTGCTTAAGGAAGCAAGCTGCTGAAATTATATAATGTCATAGGGATAGATGTAACCCTGAGTATCCAACCAGTGAAGCACATATCGACAGGGTTGGGGCTCAGTAGTAGAATATATTTTGAATAGGAAAAAAAGGCTACAGAATTTAAATTTGTTCTAGATGCAAAAGGAGAGGCAATTCAGTGTAGACGTTAAAAAATACTTGAGGTATTGACACTGACAGCTTGATTTTTATGCAATATTTATACGACCCTATGTCTGGGACCAAGGTAAACACTTTACAAACATTTATTGATTTAGTGCTTAAAATAATTCTATGTGGTAGACACTATTACTCATCCCACTTTGTAGATGAAGGAACTATGACATGGAGTGGTTTGGTGACTTGTCCAAAGTCACACAGTGACTAAGAAGCAGAACTGAGACTTTTTTTTTTTTTGCGGCACCAGGAATTGAACTCACAACCTCACACCTGCCAGACAGGCGCTTAAGTCACTGAGCCAAACTCCTGGCCCTGATTTTTTGAGACAGGGTCGCACTGTGTATCTCAGGCTGGCCTTGTGCTCGTGTTGTAGCCCAAGCAGGCCTCGAACTCACAACGCTCCTCCTACCTCAGCCTCCCGAGTGCTGGGATTAAAGGCGTGCGCCACCACGCCCGGCTCAGAGCTGGGATTTGAATGTAGTCATAAGGGATACACAGCACGGAATGTGCAAGCCACCCCTCTTCTCTGTCTTGGTCAGATCACACCTGAGCAAAGGCTTTCAGATTCCAAATCATACCCTGGGAGAAGCACTGGCTGGTGATACCTGTCCTGGCTCAGTCACTGGAGAATGAAGGAACTCAAGACTGTGTCTGAACTGTTGGTGAGCTTAGCTTAGGGAAGAGGTCCTGGGCAAGTAGGTGAGCATAGAGCAGGAGGCAGATTCCAAATGGTTGTCTTCACAGGTCAGAAGGGTTGTTGCTGAAAAAATGAAGTGGGCTTAGCATACAGTCGGAACCATCAAGAAACTGCTTCCTACACACCAGAGGAAGACTATTGTGTCAGTGTACCCTAAGAGAGGACAATCAGTGTCTCCATGCAAATCTAGGTGGCCACAATGCAGGCTTGGAGCTGGGAGACCAACCCACTTACACACAGATAGCATTGTTTCAATTCTATACTCCTTTGATAGCAACAATTTTAAGTGCCTCCTATGGCCTGCAGCACTGAACACAGGGTATGGAGGACCACTTGGATGACTCTCCTTGAATAAAGAGCAATTATCTCCATTTTGTCTAAACCTGACCCCATCTCTATGTACTGATGTGTACAGAGCTGGCTAGGCCATTTTCTTTATCCCTTCAGTTGGCTTTAAGCAATGCAAATAGGGCTGACTGAGGTGCTGATGTGTAATTTTTGAAACTAGGCAATAGTGCTGTTTCCCCGCCCCGTGACTCCCAAAACACATTGTTGAGCTGGTGGGGATGAAAAGTCACCAGCTCTAGGGCTGTCAACTGGGACTGAGCCTTGAGATAAGAGGCTATGACCTCCCAGGGAGGAAAAATTTACATATCAGAACTGAAGCACCAGCTCCAAAACATTTGATGCTGCCTCAATTGTGTTATGCAGATTAGTCTTTCTGCATATCCTTCTCTCTGCACACTGCAGAGGTGCTTTCAGGCCTCCTACGTAGCCCAGTTCACAGTACTCACCTATTTCCCACCATTCTCATAGCCACTCATCCTCAAGCCTCTCCCTTCTTCACAAATTAATAAACTCTAGTTTGGGCCCTGGGTCGAGGTCTTTGTTCCAGTGAATCATTATGCTGGCTGGACTTAGGGCCCCCTTGGCCCCCATAACTATAAATATGTCTTAGTGTCTTTATTTTCATAGTGGGTTACACTGGAAGTGGTAGATTGGAATTAACTCCCTAGAATTCCAATAATTTTTCCATAGGATTACAAATTTAAATTTCTAGAACTGTGATGAGGACCCAGAAAGGCTCTCAATAAGAAGGAAGCCCATTGCCAGCATGATCATAGCCATTGCTCAAATATGCCTTCCAAAGATAGGCAGCCAGCTAAGTTCCAGATGGCAGTTAGTGAAGTTCAGACTGCAGTGGAGCTGGAGAAGCAGGACATAGGATCTTGAAGAGGAGAAGCCTGAAGACAGAAGTGAGACTTTCCAAAAAAAACTGCCTGCTCTTCTACTCAGCCTGCTTCTGGAGAATCCCAGAGCTCAGCACTTTGCAAGAAAAACAGAACATGGCATTTTCACTTGCTCATTAATTCACTGAAGATAACATATTCATTGAGCACCTGCCACATGCCACCATTGTGCAATGTGATGGGACTACAGTAATGAGTATGTGACAATGTCCCCACCCAGATGGAGCTCAGAATCTAGCACAATTAACTCATCTTGGGCTTCAGAGAGCAACTTACTTTGCATTGGAATCTTGGCTCTGGTTTGTCCTAACTGTGAGCAAATTAGTTTACCTTGCTGAATAGTTTTGCCTCATTTACAAAGCCAGGGTTCCTACCTCAGGATTGTTTAATAGTCAAAGCCTTGTACTTTAGCAGGCAACATATCAACATTAGTATTTGTAGTAGTCACAATTCTTAGGTATAAGCAACTGAAATGGATTCTGGCTGATTAAACCAAACAAGGAGTTTATTAACAGGTCACTGGGCAGTTCATGCAACTGTGGGAGGCCCAGAAAAGAAAGCTAAAGGCCATGCTTCTAAAAACAATGGCCATAATAATGCTGTACAACTGTTCCCTAGCCCCCAGTAATGCCACTTCTGGTTCAAAGACTTGAAGTGACTGCACAAGACAGCAAGTATGCTCAACAAGCGCTCTGCAGGCAGAACATGACAAATGTCTGCTGGAGTCTCCTGACCAAGTTGTTTATCAACCATACAGCCCGCCTCTTGCCAGTTGTTATGGTTTATATACAGATGTACCCAAAGCCTCATGCACTCATAGGTAGGGCTTCTGCAAGGGGATTAGACCATAGGTGTGTGTGATACTTATCAGGGGATTAGTCTACTGATGAGTTCATAGCTAAGTGTGATTTGGGAGGTGAAGTGCAGTTGGAGACCACTGAGGACATGGCCTGGAAGAGTCTATCTCCCCTCTTGCCTGCCCTGAGCTCTTGCTGGATTTCCAAGGCAGCATCATGGACTATTTCTCCTCTCCTGTGCTGCCCTGAATTGGAAGCAGCCAACAATGGACTGAAAATTCTATGAACTCTGAGCCAGAATAAACTTCTCCTCCTTTAAATTATGAGTGTCAAGTATTGTGACCCAGCCGCAAGAAAGTAACTAAGACACCAGTTCTGTGAACTTCTGGTACAGGTGCCTTGGACTTGCCAAAACTTCCCTGCAAAGCTGATGGCAACACTGAAGTCTATTGCACACACTGAAGTGTGACGTGAAACCCCCGTCACAGCATAAATCAGAGTTTTAGGTAGGCGAGAGGTGTGAAGAGGAAGCAGGGTGCCCTGAGGCTCCCTGGGAAACCCCCAGAAGCTGGCTCTTGGCTGGGTGGGACCTGGCTAGGGATGGCACAAAGTGGAATAAGGCCGCCACCAAGTGGATATACTAAGAATCACAGGAAGACCTTCTAAGTGGCCTCCAAGACAGAAAGCTCAGCATCCCCTGGGGCCTGGGAAATGCATTCTCCTTCTCTTGAATTGCTCCTGAATTGAGCTGTTTATATCTGATGAACCCCAAAGGAGGTAATGGTGACTACTCCACAG
Organism: Dasyprocta punctata; assembly: GCA_004363535.1. Taxonomy (NCBI): domain Eukaryota; kingdom Metazoa; phylum Chordata; class Mammalia; order Rodentia; family Dasyproctidae; genus Dasyprocta; species Dasyprocta punctata. Next base: position 1,844 of record RJWM01000041.1, on the reverse strand, counting down.
TGTGCAATATGTTTTCATGGAGTAAACAATCACATGAGGATATTAATGCTATACTGACCCTCATTGAGGTCTCACTTACATATGTATTTGGCACTTTAAAATACCACATCATAATCTCCACAGCAAATCTTTAGTGGGCTGACACATTTACCCAGATGATATCCATTCTCCTTTCTGCTCTTAACAGTACTTTGGTTTTCTTTTTGGAATGCTCCTTCCACTTCTAGGACTTTTATAGAAACTCTCTAAAAGAAGCTCTATCAACACATAAGAAGAGAAGTCTTGGGTTTCCAGGCACCACCCAAAGCGGGAGGGCTGCCTGAGATTACAAATGACATTCAGGAAACAGAATAAATCCCACACTGGAGCCCCACCGGTTCACAGAATTGAAAAGATTGCACTTTTCGATTCCATGAATCAATATAGCATATTCCCCTTTACTGAAGTTAATCTGAGTGGGAATTTTTTCTTTAAAACCAAAAGAATACTATTAATTCCCCTTTAATGAAAGAAATTAGCATGTGACAGTAGGGTATTGTAAGTACCTGGTCCAAAAATAGAGAATTGCCAAAGTCAAGGGAATGGGGTGCATACATGTTTTTATCTTCCTAAAATTCACTGGCTGAAATCCTAACCCCCACTGGGATGGATACAAAGTGAGACCTCTGAGAGGTCGTGAGAGTGGAGCCCTTTCAGTTTTCTTATTAAAGAAACCCTGGAGAGCTCCTTCACCCCTTCCATCATGTGAGAATACAGCGGGAAGATGACCGTCAGTGCACCAGGAAGCAAATCCCCACCACACACCCTTGATCAGGCCTTGACTGTGGACTTCCAGGCTCCAGGACTGTACCAAATAGGTTTGTTTACATAATCCACCCAGGTTCACAAAATTATTTTCGTCATAGCAGCCTGCATTAAGACACTGTTCTGAGAGCCGGGGATAGAGTGGGCACCAAAATAGACACGAGCCATGCTCTCCCTACTTGACTTCCTTGTGGCGATGCCACAATAAGCTATTTGGAACATAGCAGCTCTACAGAGAATTAAATAGAAGGATGTGAGACAGCATGACCATGTGCTTCTTCAGACTGGGCAGTCAAGAGATGGTGCCATGGAAATGTGTTGTCAACTGGTTCACCGGGAACTACATTTCCCAGCATCCTCTTCCTTCATCGCCACTCCATCCACAATACTTTGCTTTCAGGCAAATTCTTACTTCTCTTCCCTCTCCTACAGTTTTTTGTGTACTGTGCAAATCTCCACTGAAGCATCCATGCCATCGCAACACACCTGTGGTTCTTAAGGTCTGCACAGAAGACTGTAAGCTCCTGGAGGTTGGTGTCTTCGTCCTCTTATCACTGTCTTCCCACCGTGCCCCTCTACCCACTAGCACCAACTACTGCTCAGTGGATTCATTGAATGGGTGTATGAATGAGCTAGAAATTGGGAGGAGAGACAGGTTTGGACAGGAGGTTTGGGACTTTATTTCCCTCAAATTTATTTTGGAATCATATTAAATTTACAGATGACTTTCAGTAATAAAATAGAGCTCATTTATGCCCTTCTCCTAAGTTTTCTCATGTTAGTATCATATGTAACCAGAAAAGGCTTATCAAAACTTAAAAGTTGCATTACTACAATATTCATAACTAAACAAACTTTATGAACATTTCACCAGTTTTTCTATCAGTGTCGTTTGGTGCCAGGATTGAATCCAAGGTACCATGTCATTTGTACTCAAGTCTCATTAGTCTCCTTCAGTCTGTGACAGTTTCTCAGTCTTCCCTTGTGTTTTCATGACCTTGGCACTTTAGAAGAGTGTAATGGTTGATACATTGTGTCAA